>JAXCGZ010023512.1:0-36901 GCA_037179515.1 Halocaridina rubra
TCACACAGGCAGAGTAGAATACAGGACACTGCAATTTCAGAAACAGAAATGACACAGTTTATAATGGGAAACTGAAAGCATGAGCACACATATAATGAGTTTCCAATGTCATTCTACTGGATGAATATATATAGGTTATTCAAAGCTAACCAGAAATATTTATGAATATATATAGGTTATTCACAGCTAACCAGAAATATTTATGAATATATATAGGTTATTCACGGCTAACCAGAAATATTTATGCTACCATAATAGCATACAAAACATTAATTCTTTACTGGTTTTAAAGAAAATAATATATTCACAATAAATGAAGAATAAGCAAGACAAATACAGTACTGTATGTATTCCTTAAATTGTGGGCAACCACAAAAGTTGCAATGCTTATTCCGGATATGAAATTAATATGGTAAAACACTCTATTTAGGGTAAAGGAAGAATCTACGAGATAAATACAGTATTCATTCACTTTTAGTTATCAAGAACTTTGCAATAAAAAAAAGGGGTGCAAAACCACCTTTTGAGGTATTTGCAACTTATAACTCAAAACACTTTATCCCCAACATATGAAGAATTAGCAAGATAAATACGGTATGCATTCATTAAAATGTGGTTAACAAGAAATATTTGCATAGCCAACTGGGAAAAATTACCTTTTGAATATTTGCAATTTGGCTTTTTGGCAAATAGCTTTACTGACGAGTTTTTTGAAGTAAAAAAAAACACTTTATTTACGATGATAGAAAGGGGTGAAATGAAATTAGAATTTATTAGGAAGAGAGATAGATTTTTACGGGCTCATAACTAGTCTTCAGAGGATGAGATTTTCGTTTATCACATTCAGTGAAAAGAAACTTCTCAGCAATATATATCAGCTGTAATTTACAGGTTAAGGAATTAACTTTGGCATGTGAGATTCCAGTGTGGTAATCTACAAAATTTCGTGTGACTTGGAATGGAATCTGAGAATAGAAATCCATAAGATTTATCCAGTAACGAATGTAACTAATTCTCGAAAATAAACCAATTTGCTTGACCCACGAGCTTTACCATACACTATCCCTCACCTTGTTGTGCCAGATGAATTCCTTGTTGTGCTAGATGAATTCCTGTGAAGATGCCACGTAATTTGATTTTAAATAAACTTAGACCACCCAGGCGAGATGTTGCCTCTGGGCAGTCTCGGCGCTAAAAGAGAGCGTCTCCTCGTGGGGCTTCGTGACGTCATCTGTATGAGACATTCCTAGAGCAGTAATTGGCTCTGATTTCATTTTAAGGATTATTTTAGTGGTGGTCCCTGGCAGGCAATTATAGCAGAGATGCAAGGGAGAGACAGTATTTTTAGGTGCAACAAAAGGAAGCAAATAAAATAAAACGAGAATACTAATGAAAAGTTAGGTTACTGGTTCTGTGTTTCTTTTTAATTTTCTTGGCCCGTTGCAGGCAGAAAAATAGGAGCAGCCTTTATGTTGGGGCTATACTTCTACACGTACAAGAAGAGTAACTAAACTATATAGAATTAGCTATAAGCTAAAATACAAATTGCAAATAATCATAATCTGCGAAAGTCAAGAAGTGGGAATTAATTTTTTTTAGTTAGAAAATAACAGTTATATTAAAGGGTATTATTTTAATTGATAAGGCATCTAACAGCCTCTGTTGACATTGAGCGAAACACTCTGTCACATGCAGCCTAAGATTCATTCATTTCAATAATCAAGCCATTGGTAATCAGTTTTCATGTGCAATGTTACAAAGCAAAATAAAATAGATATCAGAATCAGTCTGTCTCTTCGGATCCCAGTTCGGGCGCCAATATTCTTGTGGGAATGGAGAGGTGTTAAGTTTCTGTTTTACTAAGAGGACTCAAAGTACTGAACTCGGTTAAGAGCTCACAAACAAACAAGACAGATATTTGTACTTGAACACCCCACCCATATACCACTACTCGATTAAATGAAACTCAGAAGTCAACTTTCTTTTAATTTTGGAAATGCAATGACATTAAAGGAATTGAATAATTTTTTTCATTAAAAAAGTTTGTGAAATGCTGCCTCGAATCCCGGAGGTGGTGAGCACAATTTCGTTTCACGGCACCACAGGTGGATGCCAAGACTTCGTCCTCAACTCGACGATTACCTCTGTCACACAGGCAGAGTAGAACAGAGGACACTGCAATAGCAGAAACAGAAACGACACACCGTTAATAATGGGAAACTGAAAGCACGAGCACACCTATAATGAGTTTCCAATATTATTCTACTGGATGAAAATATATTGGTCAGTCACAGCTAACCAGAAATATTTACGCTACCGCAAGAGCATACAAAACCATTAATTCTTTGCCAGTATTAAAGGAAAACAATTTATTTACAATAAATGAAGAATAAGCAAGACAAATACAGTACTGTATGTATTCCTTAAATTGTGGGCAATCACAAAAGTTGCAATGCTTATTAATGATTTGCAATTTATATGGTAAAACACTCTTGACGATAAAGGAAGAATCTACGAGATAAATACAGTATTCATTCACTTTTGGTTATAAAGAACTATTTGCAATGAAAACGGGGCAAAACCACCATTTGAAGTATTTGCAACTTATAGCTCAAAAAACTTTATCCCCAATATATGAAGACTCAGCAAGATAAATACAGTATGCATTCATTAAATTTTGGTTAACAGGAAATATTTGCAGAGACAACAGGGTAAAATTACCTTTAAATTATTTGCAGTTTATAGCATAAAACACTTTAGTTAAATGATTAATTACTTACAATTTGTATAGCAAATAGCTTTATTCACGAGTTATTGACCTAAAATACTTTATTTACAATGATAAAAAGGGGTGAAATAAAATTAGAATTTGTTAGGAGAATGGATAGATTTTTACGGGCTCATAACCAATCTTCAGAGGATGAGATTTTCATTAATCACATTCAATGAAAGAAACTTCTTAGCATTGTATATCAGCTGTAATTTCGAGGTTAAGGAATTAAATTTGACAAGTGAGATTCCAGTTAGGTAATCTACAAAAGTTCGTTTATATGGGAATGGAATCTGAGAAAATTTTCGTAGGATTTGACCAGTAACGAATGTAACTAATTCTCGAAATTCCAATTTGCTTGACTCACGAGCTTTACCATACACTATCCCTCACCTTGTTTGTGCCAGATGAATTCCTGTGAAGACGCCACATAAATAAGGTTTGATATAAGCTTGACTGCCGAGGCGAGATGTTGCCTCAGGGATGTTTGGCCGCCAAATGAGGACGCTTCAATATCCCTCCTGGTGATGTCATCTGTAGGATATATTTCTAGAGCAGTAACTGGCTCTTATATAATTTCAGGGCTACTTTAGTGGTGGTCCCTGGCAGGCAATTATGGCAGAGATGGAAGGGAGAGACAGTATTTTAGGTGCAACAAGTGGAAGCAAATAAAATAAAACAAGAATAATTATGGAAAACTAGGTTACTGGTAAACAATCTCTAGAACGTTCTTTGCATTGTAGGAGACGGAATTTAACTATTCAAATAATAAAGAAGCTATTGAAATGTATCTAGACAGGCTAATGACATAAGAGCATGGTCAAACTTATAACAAAATTATCAGCAAGAACAATTTTTATAATATAAAAAATTTATTAGCAAGAGCTATTTTATCATAAGAAAATTGTAAAGAAAACGTATCTGATAGGCTCGCTGAAGAAAGGGAACGGTAGAAAAACAGAAATAGGGCGTAGCCTTTATATTGGGATCATGCTTTCTACATGTACAAGAATATTAAATAAGATATATTTAAAATTAGCTATAAGCTAAAATATAAATTGCAAATAATCATAATCTGCAAAAGGCAAGGAAGGGGAATTATTTTAAGTTAGAAAAATAACAGTTAAGTTACTAAATGAACTAATAAGGCATCTAACAGCCTCTGGTGACTTTTAGCGAAACACTGTCACAGTACCCGGAAATAAAATGTCGTAAGTAAAATTCTGGAGTGTTGCCGAAAGGGTACAGATCCTATGCAAAATACAGCAAAGATAATCTAACGACTTACAAGGCAGCCAGATTACACATGTGTCTACTAATAATGAGAAAATTTATATTTGAGTGACAACTCTAGACATATGAAGGGCTCAGCCTAGGCTCGACAAAAGACACCAAAGTGTTTCTTTTCAATCTATGAGCAGTCAATGCCTGAATATAAAACTCAATTATAAGCAAAATACTTAATATGCTTACTCCCAATTCCTAAATCCCAAAGAAATATAAACAATTCTTAACAAATATCACCCTTTAACGGATAATAAAACATTAATGCTTTAGAACTCAATCTTATCACGCAAATACATGAAATCTTAGATAACATGTGTTCTTGTCATGCAAATTCTGTTACCACATAATCTCATGCAGATTTCCTGAAATATTGTTTACCACAAGGAAAATATTAGTTACCATAATTAATTTAGAAAGTAAAAAAAATTTTTGATAGGCAACGACTTTAGCAATAAAATTTTTGTCTGCAGCCGAAGATTCATTCATTTCAATAATACGAGCCAATGGTATTCGGGTTTCATGTGCAAAGTTAAAAAGCAAAATAAAAATAAATATATCTAAAGCAGTTTGTCTGATCGGGCACCAATTTTGTGGAGTGGGGAGGTTGTTAAGGTTCTGTTTTACCTAGGGGACTCAAAGTACTGAAGTCTGTTAAGAGCTCATAAACAAACAGGACATTTATTAATTTTGCAAATTACCCGTGCAACCACTACCCGGTTAAATGAAACTCAGAATTCAACTTTCTTTTAATTTTGGAAATGCAATGACACATTAAAAGAAATTTAATAAATTTTTGGAGAGCTGGAACAAATTTAAGAATTAAATTTATGAAATGCTGCCTTGAATCCCGGAGTTGGTGAGCACAATTTCAATTCCAGGCACCACAGATGGATGCCAAGACTTTAGCCTCAACTCGAGGATCACCTCTGTCGCACAGGCAGAGTAGAATGGAGGACACTGCAATTTCAGAAACACACGACACACCGTTAATAATTGGGAAACCGAAGGCACAAGCACACAAATAATGAGTTTCCAATATTATTCTACTGGATGAAAATATATTTGTTAGTCACAGCTAACCAGAGATATTTACGCTACTGTAAGAGCATAAAAAACCATTAATTATTTGCCGGCATTAGAGGAAAAACAATTTATTCACAATAAATGAAGAATAAGCGAGACAAATACAGTATGTATTCCTTGAATTGTGGTCAACCACAAAAGTTTGCAATGCCAATTGGGCGAAATTCCTTAATAGTTATTTGCAATTTATATCGTAAAACACTATTTACAATAAAGGGAGAATCCACGAGATAAATACAGTATTCATTCAATTTTGGTTATCAAGAAATATTTGCCATGCAAAAAGGGCAAAATCACCTTCTGAAGTATTTGCAACTTATAACTCAAAACACTTTATACCCAATATATGAAGAATCGGCAAGATAAATACAGTATGTATTCATTAAATTGTGGTTAACCAGAAACATTTGCAATGCCAGCAGGGTAAAATTACTTTTAAATTATTTCAGTTTATAGTATAAAACTAGTTAAATGATTAATTATTTGCAATTTGTACAGTAAATCACTTTATTTACGAGTTATGACGTAAAACACTTTATTTACGATGATAGAAGGGGTGAAATGAAATTAGAATTTATTAGGAAAATGGGATAGATTTTTACGTGGTAATAAGCAATCTTCTGAGGATAAGAGTTTTGTTTGAAACATTCAATGAAAGAAATTTTATATCAGTGTATATCGGCAGTAAATTCCAGTTCAAGGAATTAAGGTTGACAAATGAGATTCTAGTTAGGTAATCTACAAAAGTATGATTTGTATGGGAATGGAATCTGAGAAAATTTTCGTAGGATTTGACCAGTAGCAAATTTAACCAGTTTCTCAAATTCCCAATTTGCTTGACCAACGAGCTTTACCATACATTATCTCTCACCTTGTTAGTGCTAGATGAATTCCTGTGCAGACACCACATAACTAAGATTTGAAGTAAGCTTGACTGCTGAGGCAAGATCTTGCCTCTGGGCTGTTTGGCCGCTAAATGAGGAAAATTCAATGTCCCTCCTTGTGACGTCATCTGTAGGATATATATCCAGAGAAGTAAGTTGTTCATAGAATATTCGAGGGCTACTGTATTGGTGGTCCCTGGTAGGCAATTATGGCAGAGATGCAAGGGAGTAACAGTATTTTAGGTGCAGCAAGCGGAAGCAAATAAAAATAAACGAGAAATATTGTGGGCAAAATAGGTTACTGGCGAACAATCTCTAGAACGTTCTTTGCGTTGCAGGAGACGGAATTTTAACTATACAAATAGTAAAGAAACTACTGAAATATATCTAGACAGGCTAATGACATATCAGCTGGGTCAAATATATAACAAAATTATCAGCAAGAGCAATTTATTTAATATAAAAAATTTATCAGCAAGAGCTACTTTATCATAAGAAAATTGTGTAAAAAACGTATCTAACAGACTCGCTAGCATTATTGTACTGTTCTTGAGAATAAACAAAGCAGAAAATGGAGAAATAGGAGAGAGATTTTTATATTGGGATTATGCTTTCTGCACATACAAGAATACTAAATAAGATATATTTATAATTAACTATATGCTGAAATATAAATTGCAAATAATCATAATCTGCAAAAGGCAAGGAGTGAATTATATTAGTAAGAAAAATATAAAAGACGGTTAATAGTTACTAAATTAAATAATAAGGCATCTACTACAGCCTCTGGTGAGTTTGAGCGAAACACTCTGTCACACATACAAAATCATTATTTATTTGCCGGCATTAACTTCAAACAATTTATTCACAATATATGAAGAATAAGCGAGACATAAACAGTATATATTCCTTAAATTGTGGGTAACCATAAACATTTGCAATGCCAATAGGGCAAAATTACTTATTAATTATTTGCAATTTATATGGTAAAACACTTTATATACGATAAAGGAAGATTCTACGAGATAAATATGAATTCATACAGTTTTGGTTAGCAAGAAATATTTGCAGTGCCAAAGGGCAAAACCACCTTTTAAAGTATTTGCAACTTATAACTCAGAACACTTTATTTCTTATATATGTAGAATCAGCAAGATAAATACCATATGTATTCATTAAATTGTGGTTAACAAGAAACATTTGCAAGGCCAACAGGGCAAAATTACTTATTAATTACTTGCAGCTTATAGTGTAAAACACTTTATTTCAATTATTAATTACTGTATTTGCAATTTATAGCCATAAAAAAAAACCTTTCTTTACAAAACACTTTATTTACGATGATAGAAGGGGAGAAATGAAATTAGCATTCATTAGAAGGGATAGATTTTTACATGGTAATGAGCAATCTTTTGAGGACGAGATTTTAATTTGGCACCTCAATGAAAGAAATTTCTTACCAATGTATATCGGCAGTAATTTCCAGGTCAAGGAATCAAATTTGGCTAGTGAAATGCCGCTTAGGTAATCTACAAAAGTATGATTTGTATGGGAACGGAATCTGAGAAAAGTCTCATAGAATTTGACCAGTAACGAATTTAACCAGTTTCTCAAATTCCCAATTTGCTTGACCAACGAGCTTTACCATAAACTATCTCTCACCTTGTTTGTACCAGATGAATTCCTGTTAAGACGCCACTTACAAAAAGTTTTGAAGTAAGCGGGACTGCTGAGGCTAGATCTTGCCTTTGGGATGTTTGGCCGCCAATTGAGAGTGATCAAGCGTCCCTCCTGGTGACGTCATCATTCGGCCCCCTTTAGGATGTATATTCAGAGCAATAATTTTTTCATACAATATTCGACAGCTACTGTAGTGGTGATCCCTGGCAGGCAATTATGGCAGAGATGCACGGGAGACAGTATTTTAGGTGCAACAAGCGAAAGCAAATAAAAAACAAGAAATATTATGGACAAAAAAAAGGTTACTGGCGAACAATCTCTAGAATGTTCTTTGGATTGCAGGAGACGGAATTTTAACTATTCGAATACTAAAGAAGCTACTGAAATGTATCTAGACAGGCTAATGACATATCAGCAGGTTCAAACTTATAATAAAATTATCAGCAAGAGCAGTTTTTATAAGATAACAATACTTATCAGCAAGAGAAATTGTATAATAAGAAAATTGCACAAACAACGTATCTATGGCCTCATTCATGAGAAAAAAAGAAAGAGTAGAAAACAGAAATTGGAGGGAGATTTTATATTTGGATCATTCTTTCTACACGTACAAGAATATTAAACAAGATATACTAAATTATATATTGCAAATAATCTTAATCTGCAACATGCAAGGAGTGAGATATTTTTTTAGTAAGAAAAGAAAAGATTGTTACTAGTTAGCTACATAAGTAATAAGGCATCTTGTACAGCTTCTGGTGACTTGAGCAAAACACTCTGTCACAGTGTACAAAGGAATTTCCTACACCAACATGTACTGGAGTCAACGAGGGCCAGGGGTGGGGATGAGCCATCGCTGCTTGATCTAGTATTCACAGACTATGTGTTAGACATTGAAAAAATTGATTATAGCCACATATTGGAAAGAGTGACCACTGTGTGTTGTTGATGGAGTATATCATCGAGATGTTCTGCCTGAGAGCAGGAGGACTTAAGGAGGAACTATCCAAAAGGAGATTGCATCAAAATGAATGAGATTTTTGCAGTTATTGACTGGAGGACCTTATTTAACAAGAAATTTGTACAAGATATTTACGACATTTTTTGTGAGCAATATATGAAGATAGTAGATTGATGCATACCTTTCACCAAAATAGGAGTTATTCATGCCAGAGAGATATGGCTCAATAATGAGTGTAAGAGAGCTAAGGAGGCAGAAACAAATGCTGAAAAAGGTGTAGGAGGAGATGAAGCATAAATGCTTGGCAGACTTATAAAAGAGCAAGCAATGATTACCTAAATAAAATAAGAGAGGCAGAGAGACTCCATGAGCGGGATTTTATCAGGAAGGCTAAAAAAAAAAAACAACCTTTTCCACAGCTTTATCAGAGGAAAATGAATGCCAAAGAACAGGTCTTAAAGCTAAAGAGAGCATATTGGAAGCTTCACTGAGACGGATGAAAAAATCTGTGAAGAATTGAACAAGGAGTTTCAGTTGGTATTTACAGCAGAAAATACCCCACCCCCTCTGATTGCAGAGATAGGAGCTCATGGGCCATTATTAAAGAACATTATCTTTTCAGCCACAGAGGTATGCAAAGCGCTGATGGAGTTAGATGCCCATGAAGCTATTGGTCCTGATGATGTATCCCCTTATGTACTCAAGAATGCGCTGAATCAATATCGGCAGCACTATGTATCATGTTTGAAAAGTCGCTGGGATCTGGGGAGATTCCAAGATGCTGGAAACAAACGAACGTGGTACCTATGTTCAAAAAGGGAAGGAGAAGTACAGCTCTAAACTATAGACCTATTTCCTTGACCAGCATAGTTTGCAAATTAATGGAGAAACTACTAAGAAAACACATTACTCTTGACTTAGAATCCTTCAACTCTTTGTCAGTGAGACAACTTGGTTTCAGAGAAGGTAGATCAACAGTAACAAACTTATTAGAATTTTATGATGAGGTAAGAGATGGATGGGCATATTGTATATTCCTAAACTTACAGAAGGC
This sequence comes from Halocaridina rubra, assembly GCA_037179515.1. Taxonomy (NCBI): domain Eukaryota; kingdom Metazoa; phylum Arthropoda; class Malacostraca; order Decapoda; family Atyidae; genus Halocaridina; species Halocaridina rubra. Next base: position 9,720 of record JAXCGZ010023512.1, read on the forward strand.
ATTTGATACGGTTCCACACAGGAGACTTATTTAGAAGCTACAAGTAATGGTGAGAATAGATGGAAATGACTTGGAATGGATAAAAACTTACTTAGAAGGAAGGGAATAGAGGGTTAGGGTAAGTCACTCAATGTCTGAATGGAGAAGGGTGTGTAGTGGAGTTCCACAGGGTTCAGTTTTAGGGCCCCTTTTGTTCCTTGTATATGTAAATGACTTATCAGAGTCTGTAAATTCATTCATTAATAAGTTTGCAGATGATGCAAAATTGTGAAGACAGTAAGAGACGAGGACAGTGGTAGAGAACTTCAGGAAGACCTAACTAGTCTGCATGAGTGGTTAAAAAAGTGGCTAATGAAATTCAATACTTCTAAATGTAAGGAAATGAGAATGGGTACAAGTGCAAGAAGGCCCAAGCTTGAATACTCAATAGCATGAACAGAACTTCAAGAGATAGAATGAGAGAGATCTAGGAGTAAACATACTGGCAGCTTTGTCGCCGGAAATGCATATAAATAGCATGGTAAGGGCAGCATATGCATTCTTATCAAATGTAAGGGTAGCCTTCAGGCTTATGAACAAGGAAATGTTCAGAAATATTTATGTAACCTTTGTGATGCCAAAGCATTATTATGCAGCCACCTTTTGGAATCCACACTTGAAATAGCACTCAGTTAAGATGGAAAAAGTTCAGAGACATGCCACAAAACTGGTGCCAGAAATACAACATCTCAGTTATGATGAGAGGCTGAGGGAATTGCACTTACCATCACCCGATGCTAGAAAAATGAGGAAGGGATTTGATGGGGGTTTTTAAATTCCTTCATGGTTATGACAGAGTGGATAGGGATCGATATTTTGATATGGCTGTCACTAGAACTAGAGGTCATAGTTTGAAGCTTCGTAAGAGTAGTTGATGATTGGAATTGGCTAAGCGAGGAGGTAGTTAATGCTAACTGAATCCATAGTTTTAGAGGCAAGTATGATCAGTATCACCAAGTACAAAAATGGAGCTGACGAGGAAATGGGGAGTAACAGCATGTGCTTCTTTCACGTAAGCACAATCAGGTAAATATATCTCGCGCCTTTTTGTATCCTCTTGTCTGGTATTGTTTGCCTGACAATGCTTACCTTGTCATAGCTGTATAATAAATGAAGAATCTTTGTTTCGTCCACTTCCAATATTTGGTCAGTTCTACAAGAAGTTTTTTAATTGCAGGGTTTTTTTTATATGACACTTCGTTAAAATACAAGTATCCTGTTGAAGCCATTTGGGTAGCTGCAACTAAACAAAAATGGATGTATCATGACTTTTTCATTCTTTATCCTTATCTCTTTATTTTGACAGCACTCTCAGTCCCATCAGTTACTTGTTTTATGGTAAAAAAAATGCAGACAAGGTGTAATTGCCATTCACCTTGCTCCTCAATCCCTTTTTGTCAGCTTTAATCACACAAAAAATATAAACGCAGCAGTCTTCCTTTACACCCAGTTATATTTATCTTTAATATTTATGCAATATAATTATTTTGTGTACAGAGATAGAAGGAAGTGCAAGTAGTTAGTTATCGCTTTTTAGCTGTGGGATGTAAGAGAACTGAGTTTTATATTTGTAGATATCACGCCAATGAATAACAAATGTTACTACTGTCTATTTGTTGAGGTTAATATTTTATAGGACTAGGATTTGCTTTTCTACTTTGACCCTTTGGTCTTGTTTCAAAAATAATGAAACTGCTAATGAATGAGATGCAAATATCTTTGGGAGTTGTGAAGATGGTGTCATGTTTTTTAGAGGGCTAGTGTCATCATTCACTCTTTGATGTTCTTAGGTAGATGTAGAGAAAGTTGTGGTTTTCTCTGATGTTTAACTTCATTTTGACACGTAATTATCTTATTGCCCTGTGATGTTATCACTGAAATACTATATGTTGATCTTCACACGTGCCTTTAGGAGTTTAAGATTTTGAAATACAGGGGGTTCTGTTTATTTGTCGCCCCTTTGTTAGTTGTTTCACTCATTCATTGTCAACATTTTAAAGGAACAATGAAAAATTTTCCAACTGTTTTGTAATTTCATCAATATCTGGCTTCAATGGTGCATGATGTAATATGCATATTCAGTGAGAGAGAGAGAAAGATGACAACTTTTGGGCTATCATCTCCATAGTGTATCACAATAATAATAATAATAATGGTAATAATAGTAATAACAATATCTGAATTGCTAAAACACCTACTAATACACGTCAGTCGATATGTACCCACTTTTAAGTGGTACATATACCCTGGGACTCTCCTCTTATAGCGTATGTACAGTACAGTATGTGTTTATTACACACACACGCACTCATCCGTTTATTTGTCGCCCCCTTTGTTAGTTGTTTCACTCATTCACTGTCAACATTTTGAAGGAACAGTGAAAAATTTTCCAACTGTTTTGTAATTTCATCAATATTTGGCTCCAATGGTGCATGATGTAACATGCAAAGTCAGTGAGAGAGAGAGAAAGATGAAAACTTTTGGGCTATCATCACCATAGTGTATCACAATAATAATAATAATAATAATGGTAATAATAGTAATAACAATATCTAAATTGCTAAAACACCTACTAATACACGTCAGTCGATATGTACCCACTTTTAAGTGGTACATATACCCTGGGACTCTCCTCTTATAGCGTATGTACAGTACAGTATGTGTTTATTACACACGCACTCATACACACACCCAAGATGCTGGAAACAAGCAAACGTGATACCTATCATCAAAAAGGGAAGGAAGGCTACGGCTCTGAACTATAGACCAGTTTCCTTGACCAGCATAGTTTGCAAAGTTATGGAGAAACTACTAAGGAAACATATCTCTCTTCACTTGGAATCCTTCAACTTTTTGTCAGTGAGGCAACATGGCTTCAGAGAAGGTAGATCAACAGTAACAAACTTATTAGAATTTTATGATGAGGTAAGCCGAATCTTACAGGAAAGAGAGGGCTGGGCAGATTGCATATTCCTAGACTTCCAGAAAGCGTTTGACACTGTTCCACATGGGAGACTTATTAGGAAGCTGCAAGCAATGGCTAGAATAGGTGGAAATGTCTTGAAATGGATAAAAACTTACTTAGAAGGAAGGGAACAGAGGGTTAGAGTAAGACACTCAGTGTCTGAATGGAGAAGAGTTAGTAGTAGAGTTCCACAGGGGTCAGTTTTAGGGCCACTTTTGTTCCTTGTATATGTAAATGACCTACCAGAGTCTGTAAATTCATTCATGAATATGTTTGCAGATGATGCAAAGATTGTGAAGAAAGAAGGAAACAAGAACAATGGTAGAGAACTTCAGGGAGATCTAAATAGTCTGCACGAGTGGTCAGAAAAGTGGCTAATGAAATTCAATACTTCAAAATGTAAGGAAATGAGAATGGGTACAAGTGCAAGAAAACCCAGGCTTGACTACTCGGTGGCTGGAGTACAACTTCAGAGACAGAAAATGAGAGAGATCTAGGAGTAAACATACTAGCAGATTTGTCTCCAGAAATACATATAAATGGCATAGTAAGGGCAGCATATGCATTCTTATCAAATGTAAGGGTAGCCTTCAGGCACATGGACAAGGAAATGTTCAGAAATATTTATGTAACCTATGTGAGGCCAAAACTCGAATATGCAGCCCCCTTTTGGAATCCGCACTTGAAAAAGCACATAGCTAAGCTTGAAAAAGTTCAAAGACATGCCACCAAACTGGTGCCAGAAATACGTAATCTCAGTTATGATGAGAGGCTGAGGAAATTAGACTTACCATCACTCGAAGCTAGAAGATTGAGGGGGGATATGGTGGCAGTCTGTAAATTGCTTCATGGTTATGATAGAGTGGATAGTGATCGATATTTTGATATGGCAGGCTCTAGAACTAGAGGTCATAGTTTGAAGCTTCGTTAGAAAACTTCTTTGCAGGATGTAAGGAAATACTTTTTCAGTGTAAGAGTAGTTGATAATTGGAATTCGCTAAGCGAGGAGGTAGTTGATGCTATCTCAATCAATAGTTTTAAGGACAGGTATGATAAGTATCACTAAGTACAGAATGGAACCGATCAGGAGACGGGAAGACACAAGCTTTGGGCTCTTTCCCGTAAACACAACTAGGTAATCACATACCTTTAAAATTGTCGGTAGGGGCCTGAGTTCTCTCTCTCGCTCTTTCTCTTTACACATATTATTATTATTATTAGTAGTAGTAGTAGTAGTAGTATTTTTATTAGTATTACAGTAAAAATAACCTAAATTTTAATATTTCATTTTTGCTAGAGAAAGCCAATTTCCATCCTCCTTCACTGCTTAGCTACCCCCTCCCTCCACTAATGTCTGCTTCTATGCTGTTGTCAGGTACATTTTATAATCATTTTCTTTTCCTTTATTGCTATTTATAATTTATATTTATGTATTTTTTTTTTTACCTTCTCATTTTATAATGGTTTGTAATCGAAAGTAATACTTATATGTAGGATGGCTTGTCCCTGTTAGACCCCTAATACATTGATTGAAATGGGAAATATGGTTTTTATTCACCTTTTTGTAATAAGTTGTGTATTTATGGCCCAAATTAGCAACAAATAACGGGGACCCCCTGTACTGCAATTTGTACTGATGTAGTATTTTTATGCAACAAATTTTGTATTAACTTTTTATTTAATTGTAGTAGGTACAGTGCCTTTTGATGATATGAAGTTTGAAAAAGGTTACAGTCCCATCCGTGCTTATTCTAACACAAAGGTAGCAAATATCCTTTTCACTCGACACTTGGCCAGGAGATTGAGAGGTATATTTTAATTTTCATTATAGTATTGTATTTATATTGCATCAGCTTTTTTAATTTTGTGTGGTTACTGTGGCATAGAGGTAGAGCTTGCGACCTTGAGTTAGCAGGTCAAGGCTTCACGACCCGCCACGATCTGTGGTTAGAAAGGGAATTCTCTCAGGGTAATGATCACTTCTGCCAAAACCAAAGTCCATCGCAAAACAGCACTGTCCTACCCCTAAGTAGAAAAGGGAGTCTGTGACATAAAACCGATCATCACATTTTTATTCATTTTGATTATATGTATCATTTGAAATGATGTACAGTTGTGCTGCAAAATGAAGAAGCCAGAAAAGGTTAGCACTATAACTAGATTCTTAATTTGTTTCTGATATCTAGTATTCTTTAAATGTTATCCTTATATTTGGTACTATGTAGATTTGGTGGATAAACTTTATTGTAGCTTTCCTTTGTTTACTGAACATCAGATACCAATATTCAAGTCTTTTCGCTGCATCCTGGAGTTGTTCAGTCTAGTCTGGGACGAAATCTATCGTTTGCACATTCCTTAGTATCCATGTTATTGGGTGTTCTATGCAAAAAGACAAATGAAGGTGCCCAGACAACAGTTTATTGTGCTTTGGAGGCAAAGCAAGATGACGAACATCATTATTTTAGGTAAGGACTTTTTTTTTATGATTCAGTACTGTCAAGGTTGCTTGAATGGTGACTGTGACAAAGTGGTTGCACTTGCGACTTTGAGTTGTCAGTCTGAATTTACAAAGGGCCTTCACTTAGGTTAGCGTTCACACCTTCCAAAACCAAAGTTCTTCGCAAGAAGGCACCGTCCTAGCCCTTAGTAAAAAAGGGTATGTATGAGGTAAAACCGATCACATCACTGTCACATTTGCTTGTACTGTATTTAGGAATTGTCCAGCCTCTAGTAAATCATCCTTTCCATTAAATTAATGATGGTAGGTCACCTTGATGATTATTTTCTGCATCTATTAATATGAGGGAAGTGTGTATTTTTTTTTTTTTTTTACAGAAGTTTGAGTTGATTTTACGATAGAATTGATTCGAGTTCCGCTCAGCTTCTTTACTGCGAAATTATTGGAACAGCAAGATATGCAAATTTATTCAGTCTTATATTTAAATATAAGTTAATGCGATCTATTAAATATTTCAAACTTGCACACCTTACATATACAGAAAAGCAGTTGTATGTGCTCTGCCTTATTTTAATATGCCCAGTGTGAAATAATTATAATTAAAGTATTGTGAGCAAGTGTATTCACCAATATTTTTTTTTTATTTTGATAGTGATTGTGCTGTTGGATATACATCTAAACTAGCTAGAGATGAGAGAGCAGCCAAGAAACTATGGAATTTGTCAGAGAAGATGGTTGGACTGCAATAATGACACCATAAACAAAAGAGCTGAATTATTTTTTTGTACGTTTTAGTATCACAGCCTATAGTTATAGTTTGAAGATTTGTAATAAATTTTATTTTTTTCTAAAAAATTGATGTGATATGTGTCATGTGGTATTGGTGTAGCTGCCATGGGCCTGTTGGTAGTGCACCCAGCTTTGATTTGTCAGGTCGTCGGATCAAGACCCACCACAACCTGAGGTTAGAAGGGACATTCACTCTGGGTAACAGTCATGCTGCCAGAACTATAGTCATTTGAATGAAAGCATCATTCCAGCATAAAACTGGATCATTTCATGTGGTATTGGAGCAGGATTCAGAACCTGATTTAGACTTGAGACTTATGTCACGCGTGTTATTTCCATTGCATTCGTTGAGGGGGAAGAGCAATAGACTATCCCCTTAATGCATATATATGCTTCTATGATATTTTTCAGGATACTTTTCTCTTCATTATCTGTAATGTAATCATACGAGAGTAAATTTGCAAATAATCACAAATTTTAAGGTTTTGTAAAGGATGATGTTATATACTAGATTTTTGGAAATCTACTGCCCAAGTTAATAAAACTTGAGGTAAATGTTCGTTTGGGTCAGTTATTTTTTACTTTATGAAACCAGACAAATATATATAAGAAAGACATGTTTTTTGCAATTTGCATACACTCTTCATGATGTCTTCATTCAGTGAAATGCCCTCTCCTCAGTCTCTATGCCTTACTCACATATATATGTGTGTTGTATAAAATTTCTTATAAGTATTGAAATCTCCTTTACTCTAAATTTTATTTTTGTTTGTCGGCAAAATTCATAATGTCATTTAGACCAGTGTTTCTCATTTTTTTTTTTTTAACCCGAAGACAGTCATAAAAAATATCCCTCATCGGGCCCAGAGACTTAGAAATTAATCATGAGAGAAATAATAAAAAAAACTAGAATGGGAAATGTAAATTGTCAGATATGAAGGGATATTAAGAGATGCGTAATAAATACGCCCTCTTTTGGCTATTATGCAAAGCATTCACTCTATCCCAACTTTTTAAACTATAAGGCTTAGAGGGTATTTTTAAATAATGCCTTTAAATATTAATGAAAAATGTAATTAGAACTTTAATGATTCTTCCATAGTCTTTGTTGAGGACATTTTCTTGAAGAAAGAAATTCTTACTCTGCAAGTGGAACTTCTTAATCAGCAAGTGGAACTTCTTAGTCTTCATATTATTTCAAGTAGTGTATTTTTGGCAAAGTATGTTTAATAACCAGACGATGAAAGTTGTCCTTTAGAAGCTTGAATATGTACCTCAGTGGGAGATGCTCTCTCTCTATGCATTGACATATCTGAATCATGGTGTTGTGGAGCCTTGTGTAATGTATATACTCCTCTCTGATGCTGAACCATCATTTAAGGTACCCAGAGATATTTCCTTTACCATATAGTTCTTCCCAATTCTTGGAAAAATACCAAGGCATGATAAGAATCAATCAGTGTATGTTGCTAATGCTTCAAATGATCTCACGACTCTGTTGTCATTAGGTAAGTTTTGTAATTCTGCCCATTGGCCAACACTTTTGAAACTTAGATTCTATGAGAGCAGTATCATCTCAGGGTCTTTTTAACCAAAATGTTTCTCCTTAAGTGCATGAAGGTACTCCGATATTAACCTATTCTTAAAGCTGATTACTATCCTGCTAAATTTAACATAGTTATCAGGTAAAGCAAATCAGTATTTGAGTAACCCATGCCTTTTGGCTTTGAATCTGCTATAGATGGTGATATTAGAACAGTTATTCCTTGTCGAGCTCTGATGATGTTAAGGCAATTGCATCATTGAAATCTGAGCTTAAGTATGCCAAGGGGTCTGGTGTACACCACAGCTTCTCATCCAGTGTTATCTCCAAAGGAATGCTTTCCTTAGCACAATCAACTCCACGTGGGAGTAATGACCATTGATAAAAATGATTGAACTGTCCAGAATCTCAGGAACAACTTTGCTACCTTTCATAAACCTGGATGTACCAGTGAAGTTCTGTAGCATTATTACTGACATTTGAGCGACAGGATGGATAAGTACAGATTATAAGCATATTTTCAACAGTGTATATATTATATGCTGTCTTCTATAGGAATGAGCTTATTAGAACTCTCATAGGCAGTATATACTGTATGTTGGAAAATGTTATTATTCTGTATGAGGAATTTTGAATTCGAAGGTGAGGAGAGATTTATTTATTTATTATACGTATACGTTTCACAAACCCCCCTTTTGCCTTATAGGAATGTACGCCTATGTATGTAGCAATAGTTACATTCTGTTAGGGTAGAGGAAGTTTATTTTGAAGATCGTTTGTGTGCATCTACCAAAGTTGTATATGAGTTTACATTGGTAAGGGAGATGAGCTATCAGAGATTATATGCTTCAGACCACAAATACTGTGGAAAATTTCCAGTAGCTGATCCTCATTTACAATCGGATGCTCAATTTCCAGGAGGAGAAGAGCATAAAGAAAGAGCCAGACAGTGTCTTGCAAGTATTAAATTTTACTAAATTTTGAGTGCCTCACTCAGATACTTTCCCTAAACCAGAGTTGAGAGTTGAAGAACGAGTGATTCAAGACTGATTTTGAACAGAAAACAAATGATGTGAAGAGATGGCAGAGGAAATATGAATGCAGGACCATCGGTATAGGCATGAAGAGAGGAGGATGGGGACTGGAGAAAATCATTGATGAAGAGAAGGACCAGAGTGGGTGAAAGAATAGAATCCTGTAGAACACCACTGTAAACTAGGAATAAGCTAAATTTTGTGCCATTAACATCCACAGATATAATGGTCAGAAAGAAAACTGGATGTTGGAGAACAGAGATAAGGGGTAAAACCATAAGCCGAAGTTTGGCTAATAGAGGCTTGTGCCTTACATTGTCAAAAGCCTTAGAGATATCAAGGGCAATAATAAGGATTCCCCATAGTTCTTGGTATAAGATGACCTTACATGAGTGAGCTAGGACAGGAAGTCACCAGTGGATCTTGTTTTGTGCAAACCGTACTGATGATCTGAAATAAGTTAGGTAGATTCAAGATGTTTTAGAGAAGTGAAAACTGAACAAAGTTCTGAATACGTTAGTGATGAGAGAGGCTGGGGTAATTGGTCAGCAGCTGGAAGGATTAGAATGGTCACCCTTCTTAGGACCTGACCAAACAAGTGTGTGTTACTAAGATGAAGGTTAGATACTGGTCGAGAGAATGAGGCAAAAAATACTGCAAAATGCAGGAGTTTGTTCATATACAGACTTCTTAAGTAACCTTGCAGGGCTACATTTAGGTTCGGATGCCTTGTTCATTTTCAGAGAGCATAGAACCCAAAGAACTTTGCGTGAAGAAAGAAAAGGAATTTGCATTGGGATAGAGAGGGGTGAAGTACAAGAGTTAGGTTTGCTGTAATCGCTCACGGACAAGTCAGCAGAAAAATTAGAGCCAAAGATTGTGGCTTTGTCAGTGGGAGAGCAAGCTATAGAACCGTCAGGACAAATGAGAAGGGCAAAACCCAAGTTACAGAAGTAATTGGAGAGATTTTTAGTTAAGAACCAGAAACATTTGTCAGTGGAAGAAGAGTTGAGGCAATAAATTTTCTAAGATATTAAACTTCAGACCTACGTTTCTGAGCAGAACACAAATTCCTTGTAAGAAGAGAACAAGTTAACTCGGAAGGAGAGGCTTGGTGTGACCAGCATAACTGATCCCTGGCCTGAAAACCATGGAGCAGACATGACCACATCAAGGATTTGTGGTAGAAAAAGCTTGATAGAAGAGGAATGACTGCCTCTATTCCCGAAGTTATAATCCCAGCTACATTTTGGCCCACCAGATTAGGGTAGCAAGTCAGAAAGTAGCAGTTATTCCATGTAAAATTAAGGATAAAGTTTTGCATATCATCACACTGGGCACACTCATAGTGCTATAGATGATGCTGAGTAGGAGGGATCGATGGTAGGGTAGTCAAAAATGGAAGAGATTGAAATCAAAGAGAGGTCAGAGTTAAGAGGAAAGGAAAGCTCAGAATGTAAATAATTTGTAGGTATAGAAGTAAATAATAGGTCAAATATGTTAGCTGCATGGTCTTGGCAATCAGGAACCATGTGAGATTTGATAATATGCTCCAGCTCGGGAGTGACTGGCCTTACTTCCCCCCCCCCACTTATATGTGAGTAGAGTGAAGCCACCCACTGTGATGTATATTGAAGTCTGATATAGAAACCATCAACTTGTAGGTGAGAAGATAACAAAGACTCATGGCAAAAGGAATGATATTTAGAGAAGGACACAAAGTCATTGGAGTTGGGAGAGCAGTAGCAGAAGCAGAGAAATATAATAGTGGTGGAGAGATAGATCTTCAGCTAAAATATATTTCTATATATAATCACCTAATTCTCAGAATAACGTGGAGATAGGTTCTCAGAAGTCATGGGTTAATGGAAAAACGAGTCATTTTCCATAGGAAACAATGATAAAGGGCATAGCTCGTTCCACAACCGTTCATAGACACACTATACCAAAGATATAAAATAAGCAAAACATATTTTATAAGTACATAAAACAGAAAGACCTGTAGTGATTTATATTAACATGCAAATAGTGTACAGTATAAAAGATATACAGATTCACTGTACAGTAAACAAATTAATGCACTCTACTATGCGGTTGGCAAAAGGCTTATACTGGGACATGCATGGTGGCCAGACACTCTATACCAAAGATATAAGATAAGTAAAACATATTTTATAAGTACACCTTGTTCCTTTTATGCACGATTTTTTTATCCGTGAAATTACAATAACGCCCCCAAAAAATTATAGTAAAAAAAATTCGAATTTCGCGAATAAGCCCCCCCCCCCCCATTTTTTTTTTTTTTTTTTTTTTTTCTCCAAAGTAAATAAGCACCCGCGGATGCTTCTTCCACGAGTGCAAAGAGGATTACGATAAGAAAAGATCGTCATCATTATACATTATATATACACCCACCCTACCTCTGTCCTATGTCTATCTAATCTACATTTGAAGGTGTCTAAGTTATTGGCATTTCTTATCCTACTAGGAATCCTGTTCCATGCATCAGCTACTATATGGTATTACCAAGCCAATTTTCACCAATTTCCCTTTTGAACCTAAATTTATCAAGCTTAAATCCATTACCCATTATGAGTTCTGGTTTGATCAAGAATTTTTAAAACTATTAATATCACCCTTTCTAATCCCTTTAAACCATTTATACACCTCAATCATATCCCCCCTAACTCTATGCCTCTCTAGAGAATGTAGATTAAGTTTTTTAATCTGTCATATGGTAGATTTAGGCATTGCATAATTATTTTTTTTTTCGTTTTTTAGTCTTGCTTGGTTATTTATAATTTTTATTTTATCTTTGTGTACATTTGCAGATAGAGGTTCGTTCTCTTGCATCCTCCTCCTCTTCTACCAAATTACTTGCTCACGGCCACCATGCAAGTCCCAGTGTACTGTATGACTGTTGCCCACTGCATAATAGAGTACAGTACAGTAATGTATGTTAATTTCTAGCTGTAAAGTGAATATGAATATCTTTTGTATACTCTTAAAAATAGATACTGGGCTTTCTGCTTTGCTATGTAGTAATAAAATAAGTTTATCTTATATCTTTGGCATGGTGTGTCTATGTAAGGTTTGGAACGTATCTATGCCCTTTATCATTGTTTCCCATGGAAAATGACTCGTTTTCTCACGCGATTTTCCATTTACCCGACACTTCTGAGAACCTATCTAGGGGTTATTCTGAGAACTAGGTGTACATAGCAAAGCAGAAAGACCTGTAGTTATATTCACATGCAAATAGTGTACAGTATAAAGGATATACAGATTTACTGTACAGTAAACAAATTAATGCACTCTATTATGCTGTTGGCAACAGGCTTACACTGGAACGTGCATGGTGGCCAGACACACTATACCAAAGATATAAGATAAGTAAAACATATTTTATAAGTACATAACAAAGCAGAAAGACCTGTACTTATTTATATTAACATGCAGATAGTGTATAGTATAAAAGATATGCAGATTTACTGTACAGTAAACAAATTAATGCACTCTATTATGCAGTTGGCAACAGGCTTACACTGGGACGTGCATGGTGGCCAGGGTTGCCAGATAAAGTGGGTTTTTATTTTCAAATGTATGGTACATTTTAAGATATATATTAATTACAAGATGGTAGTACATACTGTAATTTAAATAAAAATGTACTTCATCTTTAAGACTCTTGAAATAACTTACCAGCTTACATGTATATTTTTTATATTTAATATTTCTCTCATTCACTTATTCTGGCAACACTGATGGTGGCGGTGAGGACAAGGATGCATACATTTTGTCACTCTTCCGTATCACTGATGCACACTCACACGCTATTTCCCTAACAATATTACATTGAAAATATGTTTGCTGTTTGTTCTTAATGCTTTTTTTAAATTTTCTTCATAATATCCGATCGCATTAAGCAATAGAAGAGGAGTAGGATGCCTTAGAACGAACCTCTATCAGCAAACGTTTTGCTACTTCCGTATCAGCTGATGCACCCTCACACGCTATTTCCCTGACGATATTATATTGAAAATATGTTTGCTTTTTGTTCTTAATGCTTTTTTTCAAATTTCTTCTTAATATCCGATCGCATTAAGCGCTAGAAGAGGAGGAGGATGCCGGAAAAGTGCCTCCGAGGCGGTCGATTTTTTACTAAAATGAATTTTTTTTTTTTTTTTTTTTTTTTTGCATGGGCGTTATTCGCGAATTTCGTATTTTTTTACTATTATTTCTTGGGGGTGTTATTGCTATTTCGCGGTTAAAAAAAACGCGGAAAAAAGGAATAATGTATATATATATATACATATATATATATATATATATATATATATATATATATATATATATATATATATATATATATATATATATATATATATATATATATATAATATGGTACGAAAAAACCCATTAAAGAAAACCACGAAAATATATTTGAAGTACTTATTAATTTCGTGACCTTGTATGGCCACCTCCTCAAGGTACAATGACAAGAGATACAGCTAGCAAACATGAACATATGAATAGAGGGAGGAGAACCTGTCTCACAATGAAGTTTAAAAGGGATTAAGAGATACCAATCTTAATTACCAGCCTGGGTCAGTCGATAATCCCCACACACTGGCTGCAAAGGAAAATAAAATCAATAATTGACTAAAATGTAAAGGAAAAAAATAATTTAAAAAATTAAAATTGATCTAGAAATAATAGTAATAGTAATAAAAATGAATAAAATATTGGAGGCCCTATTTATATAAAATAACAATTACACATACAGTGGTGACCCCAAGTCACAAAAAAAAATTGAAAAAATTTTGACCCCAAATCACGAACAAAAACCAACCCACGGACACGCATGAGTCGGCCAGGGAACCATGTTTCATGCTCGCCAGCTCTCAGTTCTGCATTGGTGCCCTCGCTGTGTAGTTCATTTGTGATCTGTGCATAGTTCTTGCTTTATTTTCCATTGTTTTGCCTTTCAGATAGCCCTTATTTTGGCTCCTAAGAAAGTTAAAAGCATCAGTGACAGTGGCATCAAACACCCTAGATGCATAACAGTGGAAATGAAGAAAGGAATTATTTCTTAGCATGAAAATGGTGTTCGTGTGTTTGATCTCACCACGCAGTATAACATGGCAAAATCGACTATCTGTACTACTTTAATAAAGAGTAAAAAGGTCTATAAGGCAGCTGACATGACAAAGGGAGTAAATGTATTAATGAAGAAAAGGTAGGAAAAAAATTATTATTGGTGTGGGTAAATAAAAAAAAAATGCTGGTTGGAGATAGTATTAGCGAGGCCATATTATGTACTAATGCTTTGCAAATCCACCAAGATTTAGAACCGAAATCTCTGAGTTCTAGTGTCGCTAAAGTTAACGAATTTAATGCCAGAGAAGCTGGTTTGAACATTATGGTCGATGAACTGGGATTCATAGCGTCATTAGACATGGAGAGGCGGCTAGTTCTGACCAAAAGGCAATGGATTCTTTACATGATTGAATTCACTATATTTATCAAGAGTGAAGGTTATTTCCTACAACAAAATTTTAACTGTGATGAAATGGGAAGCTTTTGGAAGAAAATGCCTAAAAGAACCTATTTAACCCAAGAGGAGAAGTCACTGCCTGGCCACAAACTAATGAAAGACAGGCTTACATTTTTATTGTGCGCTAATGCTGGTGGGGACTGTAAGATCAAGCCTCTTTTTAGTTTACCTCTCAGAAAATTCGGTAATGTGGAGGTCAAATCCAAAGGCTTGTGTCTTGCGGATTTTATTCCTAGAGTGGTTGATTGAAGTGTTTGCGCCAGCAGTGAAGAAATATCTTGAGGAAATTACTTGCCCCGTAAGTGTTTCCTCATAATGGATAATGCTCCTGCCCATCCTCCAGGTGCGGAAGAAGATCCTGCTATATAGCACGACTTTATTAAAGTAAAATTTCTGCCTCCCAACACCACTCTCCTCCAGCCCATGGACCAGCAGGCAATTTCTAATTTTAAAAAGTTGTATACGAAGGGTCTTTTTGCCAGGTGTTTCTAGGTCACCAATGACACGGATTTGACCCTTCATGATTTCTGGAAAGACCAATTTAATATCCTCACCTGCATTGGCCTCATTGACATAGCATGGAAGGAGGTCTCATATCTTACGTTGAACTCTGCCCGGAGGAAACTTTGGCCAGGTTGTGTGACTGATAGAGACTTTGAAGGCTTCAAGCAGGAGTTAACTATTCAAATTGTGAGTGAAATTGTGTCCACGGGCAAAATTTGGGTCTTGGAGGTCAATGAGGAGGATGTGGAGAACCACAAAAAAGAACTTACCTTAGATGAATTAATTGAGTTGCAAAGTGAATAGGTGAAGATTCTCCAAGAGGAGCAGTCAGCGGAGGAGGGATATGAGAGAGAAAAGGTGTTCAGTGAAGAATTTAAAGAAATAATTATTAGTAAGTGGAATGCTGTGCAGGCTTTTATTGAGAATTCTCACCCAGATTAAACTGTGGGCAATAGAGTAGTGAACATGGTAAATGACACTGCGATGAATATTTTTAGAAAAATTCACAAAATAAGAAAGAGAAATTTTTCTGCATTGTTTCCTTGTGCCGGTAGGCAGGGAAGCAGCTACCAAAAGAGAAAGAGAGAGTAAACACCAAATATACAGCCAGTATTGGAAGAGTTCCCTAACGATTTTATGGAAAGGGACTCTTCTTCCCAAAATTATTCTTTCTCCTCCACCACCATCTGCGTATGCCAGCAATATTCATCCACAAAGTTAAATACAGTACTGTACCATGTTTTATTTTAGTTGGGTAGAATTCCTTTTTATTATTAATGTAATTTTCTTTTTACAGATAAAATGCATATAACCTGTATTATATTTCATGTTTATACTGACTAGAAAAATTTTAAAATGAATATTTATTGTAACTAGGAATGGATTAATTGAATTTACGTGCTTTTCAATGGGAAAAATAAATCCAACCCATGAACAAGCCATCCCACGAACAGGTTTTTGGAACGGATTAAATTTGTGGGTTGGGGTCGCCACTCAGTGGTGACCCCAACCCATGAACTTAATCTGTTCCAAAAAAGTGTTTTTGGGCTGGATTTAATTTTCCCATTGAAAAGCATGTAAATCCATTTAATTTTTTCAGGTCACCACAAATATTCATTTTAAAATTTTTTGACTCATTAAAAACAAGAAATATAATACAGATAATAAGCAATATAATCTGTAAAAGGAAAATAACATTAATAATTAAGGAAAATAACATAAATAATAGAAATACAATACTCTATTTACCTTTGTGGATGATTGTTGCTGGCATATATGGATGGTGATGAAGGAGGAGGAGGAGTATTAATTTTTGGAAGGAGAGTCCCCTTCCATAAAAACGTTAGGGAACTCTTCCAATACAGGCTCTATTCTGGTGTTTTCTCTCTTTTCTCTTTTGGAAGCTGCTTCCCTGCCTACTGGGACAAGGATACAATCCAGAGAAATTTTTCTTTTTCTTATTTGGTAAATTTTTCTAAAAATATTCATTCATTGTCATTAACCATATTCACCACTCTATTGCCCACAGTTTTATCTGGGTGATGATTCTCAATATAAGCCTGCACATCACTCCACTTACTAAAATTTCTTAAAGTCCTTCACTGGACACCTTTACCCTCTCATCCCCTTCCTTCCGGTGACTGCTGCTTTTTGAGAATCTTCACCTGCTCACGTTGCAACTCAATTAATTCTTCGGTGGCAAGTTCTTTGTGGTCCTTCATCAGCTCCTCCACATTCTCCTCATTGTTCTCCAATCCCAAGTTTTTGCCCGTGGCCACAATTTCATTCACAGTTTCGATAGCTAACTCCTGCTTGAAGCCCTCGAAGTCTATCAGTCACACAACATGGCCTAAGTTTCCTCCAGTCGGAGTTCAATGTACAATCTGAGACCTTCTTCCACACTTTTTCAATGAGGAGACACAATGGTCAAATCATTTTTATTTCTTCACTGCTGGCGCAAACACTTCAATCAACCACTAGGAATAAAATCCGCGTGACCGAAGCCTTTGGATTTGACCTCCACATAACTGGGAGGCTAGCCTTCAATACGATATCACATTTAAAAACGCATGGATTTTCAGAGTGGTAAACTAAAAGAGGCTTGATCTTACAGTCCTCACTGGCATTAGAGCACAATTCAAGGGTAAGCCTGTCTTTCATTGGATTGTGGCCAGGAAGTGATTTCTTCTCTTGGGTTATATTGGTTATTTTGGGCATTTTCTTCCAGAAGAGTCCCATTTCATCACAATTAAAATCTTGTTGCGGGATATAACCTTCATTTTCAACATATTTAGCGAATTTCTTACGTAAGAATCCACTGTTTTTTGGTCGGAAGTAGCCGCCTCTCCATGTCTAATGACACTACGAATCCCAGGTCGGCGACGAAAGTGTGCAAACCAGCTTTTGCTGGCTTTAGATTCCTCAAGTTTAGCGCCTCTAGAACTCGGAGAGTTAGCTACTAAATCATGGTGGATTTGCAAAGCCTTTGCACATATTATGGCCTCGCATATACTATCTCCAAACAGCTGTTTTTCATTTATCCAAAATAATAATTTATCTACCTCTTCTATTACTAGTGACCTTTTCTTCATTAATATATTTACTTCCTTAGCCACGTCAGCCGCCTTTAAGATCTCGTTATTCTTTAAAATAGTACAGATGGTCGATTTCGCCATGTTATACTGTGTGACGAGATCGGGGACAGGAACCCCATTTTCATATTTAGAAATTATTTCTCTCTTCGTTTCCACTGTTATGTATCTAGGGTGTTTAATGCCAATATCACTAACACTTTTAATTTTCTTAAGAGCCATAATAAGGGCTATATGAAAAGTAAAACAATGGAAAATAAAGCAAGAACTACGATCAGATCACGAACGAACCACAATGAGAGCGGCCGAGTGGGACACGTTGTGGCTTGGCCAACACATGCGTGTAGTTGAGTTGTTAGTTATTCGTAGGTTGGGGTCAAAATTTGTTCAATATTTTGTTTGTGGGTTTGTTTGTTTATGGGAACAGGTGTTCTTGGGTTAAGGTCACCACTATATATATATATATATATATATATATATATATATATATATATATATATATATATATATATATATATATATATATATATATATATATATATATGTATATATATATATATATATATATATATATATATATATATATATATATATATATATATATATATATATATATATATATATATATACACACACAGTGATCCCTCGTTTATCGCGGGGGTTAGGTTCCGGGACCCATCGCGATAGGTGAATTTTAGCGAAGTAGAAACACCTTAAAAAAATATATATTTTATTTCTTTTTTTGTTTTTTTTACACCTTCAATGAGTACAAAGAGGATTACAATTAGAAAAGATCATCATCATCATTATATATATATATATATATATATATATATATATATATATATATATATATATATATATATATATATATATATATATATATATATATATATATATATATACAGTGTTGCCTCACTTATCGCGGTAGTTCAGTTCCGGGACCCGCCACGAACCAGGAAATCCGCGAAGTAGGATCCGCCTATATGTACATAGATATTTTAATATATTTTTACGTTTACACTGTATAAACCCTCCCTGCACTGTTAAAAAAAACACCCTTTACATTATAAATAACAGCAAGCAACGTAAATTTTTATGAAAGTGATAGATAAAATTACAGTGAATGGGGTGATAATGACGTGACATACATATCATTTACAATTATTTTTTCGTTTACTTACTGTATAAACCCTCCCTGCACTGTTAAAAAAAGCACCCTTAACATTATAGATAACAGCAAGCAGCGTAAATTTTTATGAAAGTGATAGGAAAACTTACCGTGAATGAGGTGATAATGACGTGACATACATACTCATTTACAATTATTTTTTTGTTTACGTACTGTATAAACCCTCCCTGCACTGTTAAAAAAAAACATCCTTTACATTATAAATAACAGCAAGCAACGTAAATTTTTATGAAAGTGATAGAAAAAATTACGGTGAATGAGGTGATAATGACGTGACATACATACTCATTTACAATTATTTTTTCGTTTATGTACTGTATAAACCCTCCCTGCACTGTTAAAGAAACACCCTTTACATCATAAAGAACGGCAAGCAACGTAAATTTTTATGAAAGTGATAGATAAAATTACGGTGAATGAGGTGATAATGACGTGACATACTTGTCCCAAACCTCTCCCATCCATGGGTCGGTAGGAGGGGTAGCCATTAGGGGACTTAAACAGAAAATCAAGAATTTAGAGGCAATGGTTATAAGCCTTGATGATAAAATTCGGAATATGGATGGAGAAATGAAAGAGAATGAAACACTCAGAGAGCAAATAAGGTCTTTGGAGGAAGCAAATAAAGCACAAGGGCAGGAGAGAAAGAAACTGGAAAAAAGAATAAAGAAGCTGGAAGGGGAAAAGAGTCAACTAGAATCTAGACTTTCTAAACAAGAAGATAAAAACAAACAGCTGAATGACAACCTAAAGGAATTAGATGTTAGTTCACTGCTCTCTTCTGAGAGAGACGAGATTGCTGCTTGGAATGTCCAGATTAAGGAAAACATTGAACAGTTCAGAAAAGAGTTCCAGGAGCTGAATATGGAGAATGATGCCATGAAAACTTCCTTTGCTGATGCACTAAAGGGGAATGTGGCAGTAAAAGAGGCTGTAAAGGTGGTGGCACTGGAAAACATACAAACAGTTGACTATAAAGAGACTGTAATCGAAAAAATGAAAGACGTTGTGATGGAAAGGGCAAACCCACTCATCAGACAGGCACTTGATAAGGAGAAGACAGTGGTAATCTCAGGCATAAGCGAGTCCCAGGAGCCAACATGGCAGGGGAGACTTGAAGAAAATAAAGCTAGGGTTGTAGACCTGATAAGAAAGCTTGGAGTAGTTTGTGGTCCTGAGGATATTGTAAACATACACCAACTAGGTAAATATTCGAGGGAAGGAAAGCCGAGACCAACAAAAGTAACCTTTGAGAGAGGGGAAACATGTAGGTAAATATTGTTGAGAAAAAAAGTCTAAAAGACCTTCAAGAATTCAAAGAAGTGTTCATTAGACAATACAGAACACAGGAAGAGATGGGAAAGATCAAAAACTTGTTGCAAGAGGCAAGAAGGTTAAATGATGAAAGAAATGAAGAACAGAAGAAAAATTTTCGTTACACAGTTCTTCCAGACAAAGGGGAGATAAAGAAGATAATGACAGAAGATCAGGGGATGGGGCCTCATTAAGATTGTTATACACAAATGCTGATGGATTAGCTGGTAAGGCAGTAGAATTAAAAGATAGGATTCACAACAGTAAGGCAGATATAGTAGCAATTACAGAGACTAAGTTGAGTGAGGACATAAACAGTGTCACAGTTTTTCCTAAGGGCTTCAGAATACTAAGGGTTGAAAGATCTGAGAGGACTGGTGGAGGGATAGCACTGCTCATAAGTGAAAGGATTCAAGTTGAAGAAATAAACTTGGCTATAGAAAGTGAGTTCAAGGAATTTCTTGTTGCTCGCATAAATACTGGGTCAGAGAGCATTATAATAACTGTTGTATACAACCCACCAAGGAACCAAAATAGGCTTGAAGTTTATGAGGAAAGTCATATAGGTACTATTGAAGTCATAAACTCAGTTGTTAACATGGCACGGGAAAAAATGTAGGATTTTGATTATGGGAGACTTTAATCATAAAGAGATAGATTGGATAAATCTTGACCCACACAGTGGTGAGGACTCATTCGGGGCAAGATTCCTAGATTGCGTACAAGGGAATTTCCTACACCAACATGTAATGGAGCCAACAAGGGCCAGGGATGGGGATGAGCCATCACTACTTGATCTAGTGTTCACAGATAATGTGTTGGATATTGAAAATATTGAGTATGAACCACCAATTGGAAAGAGTGACCACTGTGTGTTGTTGATGGAGTATATCATTGAAGATATTCTTCCTGAGAGTAGAGGCACTGAGGACATGAGGAGGAACTATCCGAAAGGAGATTACATCAAAATGAATGAGCTTTTTGCAGTTATTGACTGGAGAACCTTATTTTACAACAAATCTGTACAAGAAATGTATGACATCTTTTGTGAGAAATATGGGAAGATAGTAGATTGCTGCATACGTGTCACCAAAGTAGGTGTAATTCATGCCAGAGAGAAATGGTTCGATAATGGGTGTAAAAGAGCTAAGGAGTGGAGAGACAAATGCTGGAAAAGGTATAGGAGGAGAAAAAACATAAATGCCTGGCAAACCTACAAAAGAGCAAGAAATGACTACCTAAGTAAAAGGAGAGAGGCAGAGAGAGACTAGAGAGGGACATCACCAGGAAGGCTAAAGAAAATCCCAAGCTTTTCCACAGCTTTATCAGAGGAAAACTGAAGGTAAAAGAACAGGTTTTAAGGCTAAAGAGAGCGGATGGAAGCATCACTGAGACGGATGAAGAGATCTGCAAAGAATTGAACAAGGAGTTTCAGTCAGTATTTACAGTAGAAAATACCCCACCCCCTCAGATTGCAGTGATAGAAGCTCAAGGGCCGGTATTAGAGAACATCAACCTTACAGCCACAGAGGTATGCAAAGCGCTGATGGATTTAGATGTTCATAAAGCTACAGGTCCTGATGACATATCCCCTCATGTGCTTAAAAAATGCGCAAACACAATATCAGTGGCACTAAGTATCATATTTAAGGAGTCACTGGAGTCGGGGGAGATTCCAAGATGCTGGAAACAAGCAAATGTGATACCTATCTTCAAAAAGGGAAGGAGGGATACGGCTCTGAACTATAGACCAGTTTCCTTGACCAGCATAGTTTGCAAAGTTATGGAGAAACTACTAAGGAAACATATCTCTCTACACTTGGAATCCTTCAACTTTTTGTCAGTGAGGCAACATGGCTTCAGAGAAGGTAGATCAACAGTAACAAACTTATTAGAATTTTATGATGAGGTAAGCCAAATCTTACAGGAAAGAGAGGGCTGGGCAGATTGCATATTCCTAGACTTCCAGAAAGCGTTTGACACTGTTCCACATGGGAGACTTATTAGGAAGCTGCAATCAATGGCTAGAATAGGTGGAAATGTTTTGGAATGGATAAAAACTTACTTAGAAGGAAGGGAACAGAGGGTTAGAGTAAGACACTCAGTGTCTGAATGGAGAAGAGTTAGTAGTGGAGTTCCACAGGGTTCAGTTTTAGGGCCACTTTTGTTCCTTGTATATGTAAATGACCTACCAGAGTCTGTAAATTCATTCATGAATATGTTTGCAGATGATGCAAAGATTGTGAAGAAAGTAAAAAACGAGAACAATGGTGGAGAACTTCAGGAGGATCTAAATAATCTGCAAGAGTGGTCAGAAAAATGGCTAATGAAATTCAGTACTTCAAAATGTAAGGTAATGAGAATGGGTACAAGTGCAAGAAGGCCCAAGCTTGACTACTCGGTGGCTGGAGTACAACTTCAAGAGACAGAAAATGAGAGAGATCTAGGAGTAAACATACTGGCAGATTTGTCTCCAGAAATACATATAAATGGCATAGTAAGGGCAGCATATGCATTCTTATCAAATGTAAGGGTAGCCTTCAGGCACATGGACAAGGAAATGTTCAGAAATATTTATGTAACCTATGTGAGGCCAAAACTCGAATATGCAGCCCCCTTTTGGAATCCGCATTTGAAAAAGCACATAGCTAAGCTTGAAAAAGTTCAAAGACATGCCACGAAACTGGTGCCAGAAATACGCAATCTCAGTTATGATGAGAGGCTGAGGGAATTAGACTTACCATCACTCGAAGCTAGAAGAGTGAGGGGGGATATGGTGACAGTCTTTAAATTCCTTCATGGTTATAATAGAGTGGATAGGGATCCATATTTTGATATGGCTGGCTCTAGAACTAGAGGTCATAGTTTGAAGCTTCGTAAGAAAACTTCTTTGCAGGATGTAAGGAAATACTTTTTCAGTGTAAGAGTAGTTGATAATTGGAATTCGCTAAGCGAGGAGGTAGTTAATGCTATCTCAATCCATAGTTTTAAGGACAGGTATGATAAGTATCACCAAGTATAAACTGGAACCGAACAGGAGACGGGAAGATACAAGCTTTGGGCTCTTTCCCGTAAGCACAATTAGGTAATCACAATTATTTTTTCGCGTACTGTATAAACCCTCCTTGCACTGTTAAAGAAACACCCTTTACATTATAAATAACAGCAAGCAACGTAAATTTTTATGAAAGTGATAGATAAAATTACGGTGAATGAGGTGATAATGATGTGACATACTCATTTACAATTATTTTTTCGTTTACGTACTGTATAAACCCTCCCTGCACTGTTAAAAAAAAACACCCTTTACATTATAAATAACAGCAAGCAACGTAAATTTTTATGAAAGTGATAGATAAAATTACGGTGAATGAGGTGATAATGACGTGACATACATACTCATTTACAATTATTTTTTCGTTTACGTACTGTATAAACCCTCCCTGCACTGTTAAAAAAACACCCTTTACATTATAAATAACAGCAAGCAACGTAAATTTTTATGAAAGTGATAGATAAAATTACGGTTAATGAGGTGATGATGACGTGGCACACATACTCATTTACAATTATTTTTTCGTTTACGAACTGTATAAACCCTCCCTGCACTGTTAAAAAAAACACCCTTTACATTATAAATAACAGCACGCAACGTAAATTTAAAAAAAAAATGAAAATACTGAAAAATGTTTTTTTTTCAATATTTTAATATTTTTGCGTATACCCATAAAATAAAATAATAATTTATCAAAAAAAAAAAACTGCGATAGAGTGAGAACGCGAACTAAGAAGCGCAAATAACCGGGGTAACTGTATATATATATATATATATATATATATATATATATATATATATATATATATATATATATATATATATATATATATATATATATATATATATATATATATATATATATATATATATATATATATATATATATATATATATATATATATATATATATATATATTATCCTACTAGGAATCAATGGTATTACCAAGCCAATTTTCACCAATTTCCCTTCTGAACCCAAATTTATCAAGCTTAAATGCATTACCCATTTTGAGTTCTGGTTTGATCATGAATTTTTAAAACTATATTAATTATCACCCTTGTAATGGCCTGTCAGATGTGAAGGGGTTATAAAAGATGTGTAATAAATATCCAGCTCTCTGCTGGGTTTTAATATACCATTGCAGTACTCTCATGATGTCGATTCCAAAAATTCTCCTTAGATCTTATTATTATTATTATTATTATTATTATTATTATTATTATTATTATTATTTTAACAATAATTTTCCTTTGATGATGATTGTGGAGATTATTATTATTATTATTATTATTATTATTATTAATATCATTATTATTACGAATTTGTAATTAAACCATTATTTTTACAATAAATAATGTAGTTTTGGTTGAATGAACAAGAGTTAATTAAAGATCTCTCTCTCTCTCTCTCTCTCTCTCTCTCTGTGGGTGTGTCCCGCCAAATTTCGGAAGCGGACGACGACTGAATAAGCTCTACAGTTATTGCTGATTTCTGAGGGTTCTACAGCGTAGTTTGATTCCTCACCGTGGCGAGATTCATAGTAAGATACCCACCAAGGAACCAAAATAGGCTTGAAGTTTATGAGGAAAGTCATATAGGTACTATTGAAGTCATAAACTCAGTTGTTAACATGGCACGGGAAAAAAATGTAGGATTTTGATTATGGGAGACTTTAATCATAAAGAGATAGATTGGATAAATCTTGACCCACACAGTGGTGAGGACTCATTCGGGGCAAGATTCCTAGATTGCGTACAAGGGAATTTCCTACACCAACATGTAATGGAACCAACAAGGGCCAGGGGTGGGGATGAGCCATCACTACTTGATCTAGTGTTCACAGATAATGTGTTGGATATTGAAAATATTGAGTATGAACCACCAATTGGAAAGAGTGACCACTGTGTGTTGTTGATGGAGTATATCATTGAAGATATTCTTCCTGAGAGTAGAGGCACTGAGGACATGAGGAGGAACTATCGGAAAGGAGATTACATCAAAATGAATGAGCTTTTTGCAGTTATTGACTGGAGAACCTTATTTTACAACAAATCTGTACAAGAAATGTATGACATCTTTTGTGAGAAATATGGGAAGATAGTAGATTGCTGCATACGTGTCACCAAAGTAGGTGTAATTCATGCCAGAGAGAAATGGTTCGATAATGGGTGTAAAAGAGCTAAGGAGTGGAGAGACAAATGCTGGAAAAGGTATAGGAGGAGAAAAAATATAAATGCCTGGCAAACCTACAAAAGAGCAAGAAATGACTACCTAAGTAAAAGGAGAGACTATGAGAGGGACATCACCAGGAAGGCTAAAGAAAATCCCAAGCTTTTCCACAGCTTTATCAGAGGAAAACTGAAGGTAAAAGAACAGGTTTTAAGGCTAAAGAGAACGGATGGAAGCATCACTGAGACGGATGAAGAGATCTGCAAAGAATTGAACAAGGAGTTTCAGTCAGTATTTACAGTAGAAAATACCCCACCCCCTCAGATTGCAGTGATAGAAGCTCAAGGGCCGGTATTAGAGAACATCAACCTTACAGCCACAGAGGTATGCAAAGCGCTGATGGATTTAGATGTTCATAAAGCTACAGGTCCTGATGACATATCTCCTCATGTGCTTAAAAAATGCGCAAACACAATATCAGTGGCACTAAGTATCATATTTAAGGAGTCACTGGAGTCGGGGGAGATTCCAAGATGCTGGAAACAAGCAAATGTGATACCTATCTTCAAAAAGGGAAGGAGGGATACGGCTCTGAACTATAGACCAGTTTCCTTGACCAGCATAGTTTGCAAAGTTATGGAGAAACTACTAAAGAAACATATCTCTCTTCACTTGGAATCCTTCAACTTTTTGTCAGTGAGGCAACATGGCTTCAGAGAAGGTAGATCAACAGTAACTAATTTATTAGAATTTTATGATGAGGTAAGCCAAATCTTACAGGAAAGAGAGGGCTGGGCAGATTGCATATTCCTAGACTTCCAGAAAGCGTTTGACACTGTTCCACATGGGAGACTTATTAGGAAGCTGCAATCAATGGCTAGAATAGGTGGAAATGTTTTGGAATGGATAAAAACTTACTTAGAAGAAAGGGAACAGAGGGTTAGAGTAAGACACTCAGTGTCTGAATGGAGAAGAGTTAGTAGTGGAGTTCCACAGGGTTCAGTTTTAGGGCCACTTTTGTTCCTTGTATATGTAAATGACCTACCAGAGTCTGTAAATTCATTCATGAATATGTTTGCAGATGATGCAAAGATTGTGAAGAAAGTAAAAAACGAGAACAATGGTAGAGAACTTCAGGAGGATCTAAATAATCTGCATGAGTGGTCAGAAAAGTGGTTAATGAAATTCAATACTTCAAAATGTAAGGTAATGAGAATGGGTACAAGTGCAAGAAGGCCCAAGCTTGACTACTCGGTGGCTGGAGTACAACTTCAAGAGACAGAAAATGAGAGAGATCTAGGAGTAAACATACTGGCAGATTTGTCTCCAGAAATACATATAAATGGCATAGTAAGGGCAGCATACGCATTTTTATCAAATGTAAGGGTAGCCTTCAGGCACATGGACAAGGAAATGTTCAGAAATATTTATGTAACCTATGTGAGGCCAAAACTCGAATATGCAGCCCCCTTTTGGAATCCGCACTTGAAAAAAGCACATAGCTAAGCTTGAAAAAGTTCAAAGACATGCCACGAAACTGGTGCCAGAAATACGCAATCTCAGTTATGATGAGAGGCTGAGGGAATTAGACTTACCATCACTCGAAGCTAGAAGAGTGAGGGGGGATATGGTGACAGTCTTTAAATTCCTTCATGGTTTTGATAGAGTGGATAGGGATCGATATTTTGATATGGCTGGCTCTAGAACTAGAGGTCATGGTTTGAAGCTTCGTAAGAAAACTTCTTTGCAGGATGTAAGGAAATACTTTTTCAGTGTAAGAGTAGTTGATAATTGGAATTCGCTAAGCGAGGAGGTAGTTAATGCTATCTCAATCCATAGTTTTAAGGACAGGTATGATAAGTATCACTAAGTATAAAATGGAACCGATCAGGAGACGGGAAGATACGAGCTTTGGGCTCTTTCCTGTAAACACAATTAGGTAATCACCATTAGGTAATCACATCATTT
>JAXCGZ010023513.1:0-36845 GCA_037179515.1 Halocaridina rubra
AATAAAATAATAAAATAATCTCTCTCTCTCTCTCTCTCTCTCTCTCTCTCTCTCTCTCTCTCTCTCTCTCTCTCTCTCTCTCCAACATTCTATTCTGCCCAACCCTCCACACACTCTTTGTCCCAGCCAACTAGGGAGGGGCACTGTACACAATTATTAAAGTAAATAAACCAAGAGATGTACAAACAATGATGAGCCCTTAATAAAAATAATAATATTAATAATAATAACTAAGGAAAATTATTGGAATAGACATGAAAGTAATGCAGAGGTATATTAAAACCCAGCAGAGAACTGGATATTCATTACACATCTTTTATAATCCCTTCACATCTGACAGGTCATTACACTCTCCATATGTTTCTCTTTACAGCCTGATAAAAGCTCTTTTATTTGATCATTTTTGGCCCATCCTGGTGTCACAATAAGCTTTAAAAAAAATTAAAATATAATTAAATAAAATGAAATAAAGAATTCCCCCCCAAAAAAAATCCGCGATGCACCTAATTCGCGATAGGTGAACCGCGAAATAGCGAGGGATTACTGTATATATATATATATATATATATATATATATATATATATATATATATATATATATATATATATATATATATATATATATATATATATATTTTTTTTTTTTTTTTTTTTTTTTTTTTTTTTTTTAGAGAGTGACACTAGGACAGGCAGAAACTGGCCTCATCAATATAGGCCCGGCCACAAGAAAATACCAAGACGAAGGAAAAGAAAAGGGTTAAGGGCAAGGCAGAGATGAGGTAATGTTACACAAAGGAAAACAACAGACAGAAAAAAACAGTCAAAGTACAGAGGACCAGAGATATGGAGGACTAGGCTCTGAGATGACGATAGATCTGCTTTTTGAAGGATGAAAGGCCATAAGAATTAGGAAAGACAGAAGGAGGAAGAGAGTTCCAGAGTCTGGAGGTAGATGGGAAGAAGCAGTCGCTGCACTGACCAATCCGCGAGCTTCAAGTCTCCACACAGTACCTGTGAGATGAGGCCACTTGGCGAGTGTTACGCGGCCTCGGCAGTGGAGGAGGGATGCAACTCGCCAACTCATCAGAGCAGCATTAGGAAAGCGAAAGGGAAGATACCTTACGGCGAAGTGAGAGAGAATCTAGGTAATGAGTCTGACTGCCTTAAATTTAACCCTATCAAGAAGATAAGTAAAGGAAGAAGCACCCCTGATGTGAGAGCAGTATTCTAAGCAGGGGCGGATAAGACCTTTGTAAATTTTAAGTAACTGCAATGAGGAAAAGTAATGATGAAAACGAAACAAAACACCCAATTTTTTAGATGAAGATTTAGAAATTTGGATTATGTGATTCCTCCAAGACAAGTTAGAGGCTATATGGATTCCTAATAAGTTGATAGAGTTAAGAGGGTAAATTTCATTAGTTTCGAAGACAATAGGGTTCTCAGGAGGAGAAGAAGATAAAGAGATAGCCAGAAACTGTGTCTTGGAGGCATTGAATTTAACTAAATTTTGAGTGCCCCATTCAGATACTCTCTGCAAATCGGAGTTAAGAGTAGAAAAAAGAGTGATAAGAGATTGATTACGAGTAACAGATGAAGGTTGTGAAGAAAAGGCAGAGGAAACGTGAAGGGTAGAATCATCAGCAAAGGCATGAAGAAGGGAGGAAGATGGGGATTGTAGAAGATCATTGATGAAGAGAAGGAAGAGAGTAGGTGAAAGAACAGAGCCCTGTGGAACACCACTGGAAACAGAGAAAGGGCTAGATGTCGCGCCAGCAACAACTACGGATATAGAACGGTCAGTTAGAAAACTGGAAATCAGAGAACAGAAAGAAGGGGTAAAGCCATAGGCAGGGAGTTTGGCCAACAGAGCCTTGAGCCAGACTCTGTCAAAAGCCTTAGAGATATCAAGGGTGATGGCAAAGGATTCCCCATAGTTCCTCAGAGAAGATGACCATACATGAATAATATAGGACAGATCACCAGTGGATCTTGCCTTGCGGAAGCCGTACTGGTGATCGGAGATAAGTGAGTTGGATTCAAGGCGTTTCAAGAAGTGAGCATTGAGCAAAGTTTCGAAAACTTTAGCAATAGAGGAGGTTAGGGCAATAAGTCGGTAGTTAAAAGGAATAGAGCGGTCACCCTTCTTAGGACAGGTTGAACTAGAGCATGCTTCCAAGATGAAGGATAGATACTGGTTAACAGAATGAGGCGAAAAAGACGACAAAGCACGGGAGCCAGTTCATCTGCAAACTCCTTAAGGAACCTTGCAGGGATACCATCGGGACCAGATGCCTTGTTCGTCTTTAGCGAGCGAAGAACCTTATGAACTTTGCGTGAAGAAAGAATAAGGGAGGGCATAGGGTTAGAGAGGGGAAAAGACTGAGGAACAGGTGCACTGGAATTGTTAATAGAAGAGTTGGCAGAAAAATGAGAGCCAAATAGAGTGGCTTTGTCAGAGGGAGAGCAAGCTATAGAACCATCAGAAAGAATGAGAGGGGGAAAGCTTGAGTTACAGAAGTTTTTGGAGAGATTTTTGGCTAAGGACCAGAAGCATTTGTCAGCGGGAGAGGAGTTAAGGTCATCAACTTCCCTTCTTATAAAAGAAGCCTTAGACCTTCGAATCTGAGCAGTACAGCGATTCCTAGCTATAATAAAAGCAGAGCAAGTTAAATCGGAAGGAGAGGCAAGGTAAGATCGGTGAGCCTGATTCCTAGTCTGGATAGCCATGGAGCAGGCACGGTCAAACCAAGGTTTAGGGGGAGAGGAAGTTTTTGTAGGAGAGGGGATGTACGCCTCCATTCCCGTGGTCATGATCTCGGCAACTTTTAGAGCTACCCGATCAGGGTTGCGGGGCCGAAAGCAGTAGTCATCCCATGGGAAGTCAAAGAGAAACATACACAACTTTTCACGTTGGGTACGCTCAAAGTGCCAAAGGCGGTGCTGAGTAGGAGAGATTGGTGGTGGGGGAGCGAAAATGGAAGAGACTGAGATCATAGAGTGGTCAGATTTACCAAGAGGGGAAAGCACAGAATAAGAGTAGTTTGAAGGGTTAGAAGTAAAATATAGGTCGAGTGTTTGCAGCATGTTCATGACGATCAGGAACGCGAGTAGGATTTTTGATAATTTGCTCCAGATCGAGAGTAATAGAAAAAGCAAGGGCCTCGCTTCCTCCCACATCAATGTGAGAAGAATGAAACAACTCACTGTGGTGTACATTGAAGTCTCCAATGTAGAGAAATTCGGCATGTGGGTGAGAAGATAACAAGGACTCATGGCACAAGGACAGATATTCAAAGAAAGACACAAACTCGGTGGAGTTTGGAGAATAGTAGCAAAGCAAAGGAAAATAGTGGTAGTTGAGAGATATATTTTTAGCCAGAGAACATCAAAGTCAGGAGACTCAAGGTCCATGAGCCTCACAGTAGGAGTGTTAGTGTTGCAGTAAGCACAGACCCCACCTTTGGAACGAAAACAAGTTTACAGATTATAGTGAGAGATTTGGAACAGGTCAGTGGAAGCATGTATAGACAGCTGGGTTTCAGATAGGAGGAGGAGGTTAGGGAGGAAAGTGCCCAAGAGTTCATAGTAAAATAATGTCATAAATGACAATGTTTTGATATCCTTTCATTGTGTTGCATTTTACATCAATCTGACTTAGATAATCAGCATGTCTGTACAATAACTTTGTCACTAGGGATGGAAGCAAGTGTTGGAGAGGGGTACGAGGTGTTGTGGTGAGCTCATCTGATTTAGTCGTTCATGTGAAACGTATCTATGCCAATTATCAATGTTTCTTATGCAAAATTACTTGCTACATTAGGCGATTTTTACATTACACGTCACTTCTGCGAACCTATCTTCGCGTTATTCCAAGAACTGGGTGCACATACAATGGTGACCCCAACCCACAAACGCCTGTTCCAACGAACAAAATTTGGAACAAAGTTTGACCCCAAATCATGAACAAAAGCCAATCCACAAACACAAATTTATCGGTCAGGCGATCACGTTTCCCGCTTGCCAGCTCCCAGTTCTGGATTGGTGCCTGCACTGTGTAGTTCGTTAGTGATTTGTTCGTAGTGCTCTCTTTATTTTCCATTGTTTTACCTTTCAGATAGCCTTTATTATGGCTCCTAAGAAAGTTAAAAGCATTAGTGACAGTGGCATCAAATATCCTAGATGCATAACAATGGAAATGAAGAGAGAAATCATCTCTAAGCATGAAAATGGTGTTCGTGTGTCTGATCTCGCCACACAGTATAAC
This sequence comes from Halocaridina rubra, assembly GCA_037179515.1. NCBI lineage: Eukaryota > Metazoa > Arthropoda > Malacostraca > Decapoda > Atyidae > Halocaridina > Halocaridina rubra. The sequence continues at coordinate 4,268 of JAXCGZ010023513.1, forward strand.
ATGGCAAAATCCACTATCTGTGCTATTTTAAAGAGTAAAGAGATCTATAAGGCGGCTGATGTGGCTAAGGGAGAATATATATTAATGAAGAAAATGTCACAGTTAATACAAGAGATAGAAAAGTTATTGCTGCTGTGGATAAATGAAAAACAGTTGGTTGGAGATAGCATTAATGAGGCCATAATATGCGCTAAGGCTTTGCAAATACACCAAGATTTAGTAGCGAACTCTCGGAGTTGACGAATTTAAAGCCAGCAGAAGCTGGTTTGAACACTTTTGTCGATTAACTGGGATTCATAGCATCATTAGACATGGAAAGGCAGCTAGTTCCGACCAAAAGGTGGCGAATTGTTACATGAAGGAATTTACTAATTTTATCGATAAAGAAGGTTATATCCTGCAACAAGTTTTTAACTGTGATGAAATGGGACTCTTTTGGAAGAAAATGCCAAAAAGAACCTATATAACCCAAGAGTAGTCACTGCCTGGCCACAAACCAATGAAAGGCAGGCTTACATTTTTATTGTGCGCTAATGCTAGTGGGAATTGTAAGATCAAGCCTCTTAGTTTACCACTCAGAAAATCCGCATGTTTTTAATTTAATAACATGCTGAAGGCTAGTCTTTCATTAATGTGGAGGTCAAATCCAAAGGCTCGGGTCATGCGGATTTTATTCCTAGAGTGGTTGATTGAAGTGTTCACGCCAGCAGTGAAAAAACATCTTGAGGAAAATTATTTGCCCCTTAAGTGTCTCTTCATAATGGATAATGCTCCTGCTTATCCTCCAGGTGTGGAAGAAGATCTTTCTATACTGTATGACTTCATAGAAGTCAAATTTCTGCCTCCCAACACTCCTATCCTCCTGCTCAAGGACCAGCAGGTAATTTCCAGTTTTAAGAAGTTGTATACGATGGGTCTATTTACCAATGACACGTATTTGACCCTTCATGATTGTAAAAGTATGGAATGAGGTCTCATAATGCACAGCAAACTCTGCCTGGAGGAAACTTTGGCCAGGTTGTGTGACTGATAGAGATTTTGAAGGCTTCAAGTAGGAGTTAGCTATTCAAACTGTGAGTGAAATTGTGGTCACGGGCAAAAGTTTGGGCTTGGAGGTCAATGAGGAGGATATGGAGGAGCTGGTGGAGGACCACAAAGAAGAAATTACCACCGATGAATTAACTGAGTTGCAACGTGAACAGGTGAAGATTCTCGAAGAGGAGCAGTCAGAGGAGGAGGGGGATGAGAGGGTAAAGATGTACAATGAAGACTAAAGAAATTTTTAGTAAGTGGAATGATGTGCAGGCTTTTATTGAGAAGCATCACCTAGATAAAACTGTGGGCAATAGAGTAGTGAATATGGTTAATGACAATGCAATGAATATTTTTAGAAAAATTTACCAATATGAAAGAGACAAATTTCTCTGGATTGTTTCCTTGTGCCAGTAGGCAGGGAAGCAGCTACCAAAAGAGAAGAGAGAAAACACCAGAAATACAGACTGCATTGGAAGAGTTCCCTAACGGTTTTATGGAAGGGGACTCTCCTTCTAAAAATTAGTCCCCCTCCTTCTCTTCCGCCACCATCCACGTATGCCAGCAACAATCATCCACAAAGGTGTAAACAGTACTGTACCATGTTTTATTTTAGTAGAGTAGAATTCCTTTCTATTATTAATGTAATTTTCCTTTTACAGATATAATGCATATAACCTGTATTACATTTCATATTTTTACTGACTCAAAATTTTTTTAATGAATATTTATTGTGACTAGGAATGGATTAATTGAATTTACATGCTTTTCAATGGGAAAGATAAATCCAACCCATGAATACACCATCCCACGAACAGGTTTTGGGAATGGATTAAATTCATGGGTTGGGATCACCACTGTATATGTGTGTGTGTAATTACCTAATTGTGATTACCTAACTGTGCTTACGGGAAAAAGCCCCAAGCTCGTCACTTTTCGTCTCCTGATTGGTTCCATTTTGTACTTAGTGATACTTATCATACCTGTTCTTAAAACAATGGATTTAGTTAGCATTAATTACCTCCTTGCTTATCGAATTCCAATTATCAACTACTCTTACACTAAAATAGTACTTCTTTACATCCTGCAAAGAAGTTTTCTTATGAAGCTTCAAACTATGACCTCTAGGTCTAGTACCAGCCATATCAAAATATCAAGCCCTATCCACTCTGTCATAACCATGAAGGAATTTAAAAACTGACACCATATCCCCCATCAATATTCTAGCTTCAAGTGATGGTAAGTCTAAGTCCCTCAGCCTCTCATCATAACTGAGATTGCATATTTCTGGCACCAATTTAGTGGCATGTCTTTGAACTGTTCCCAGCTTAACTACATGCTTTTTCAAGTGCGGATTCCAAAATGGGGCTGCATATTCGAGTTTTGGCCTCACTTAGGTTACATAAATATTTCTGAACATTTCCTTGTCCATGTACCTGAAGGCTACCCTTACATTTACTAAGAAAGCATATGCTACCATTACTATGCCATTTGTATGCATTTCTGGAGACAAATCGGCCAGTATGTTTACTACTAGATCTCTCTCATTCTCTGTCTCTTGAAGTTGTACTCCAGCCACCGAGTAGTCAAGCTTGGGCCTTCTTGCACTTGTACCCATTCTCATTACCTTACATTTTGAAGTACTGAATTTCATCAACCACTTATCTGACCACTCATACAGACTATTTAGATCTTCCTGAAGTTCTCTACCATTGTTCTCGTTTCTTACTTTCTTCACAATCTTTGCATCATCTGCAAACATATTCATGAATGAATTTACAGACTCTGGTGGGTCATTTACATATACAAGGAACAAAAGTGGCCCTAAAACTGAACCCTGTGGAACTCCACTGCTAACTCTTCTCCATCAGACACTGAGTGTCTTACTCTAACTCTCTGTTTCCTTCCTGTTAAGTATGTTTTTCTCCATTTCAAGACATTTCCACCTATTCTTGCCATTGCTTGCAGCTTCTTAATAAGTTTCCCATGTGGGATTGTGTCAAATGCTTTCTGAAAGTCTAGGAATATGCAATCTGCCCAGCCCTGCCTGCCTGCCAGTGATTACCTAATTGTGTTTATGGGAAAGAGTCCAAAGCTCGGTTCTTCCCGTCTCCTGATCGGTTCCATTTTATACTTAGTGATACTTACCATACCTGTCCTTAAAACTATGGATTGAGATAGCATTAACTACCTCCTCGCTTAGCGAATTCCAATTATCAACTACTCTTACACTGAAAAAGTATTTCCTTACATCCTGCAAAGAAGTTTTCTTACGAAGCTTCAAACTATGACCTCTAGTTCTAGAGCCAGCCATATCAAAATATCCATCCCTATCCACTCTATCATAACCATGAAGGAATTTAAAGACTGTCACCATATCCCCCCCTCACTCTTCTAGCTTCCAGTGATGGTAAGTCTAATTCCCTCAGCCTCTCATCATAACTGAGATTGCGTATTTCTGGCACCAGTTTTGTGGCATGTCTTTGAACTTTTTCAAGCTTAGCTATGTGCTTTTTCAAGTGCGGATTCCAAAAGGGGGCTGCATATTCGAGTTTTGGCCTCACATAGGTTACATAAATATTTCTGAACATTTCCTTGTCCATGTGCCTGAAGGCTACCCTTACATTTGATAAGAATGCGTGTGTGCATGCGCGTGTCTGTGCAGATACTCCCAAACTTACATACGAGTTAGGTTCCAGAAGTCTGTTCCTAAGTACAATTGTTCTTATTTTGTGATTAGGTAAAATAAAGCATAGTACATACATATGCAGTACTTTACAGTGCTTAGGCTAAAGACACATAGCTACTACATAAAACAAAGTACACCATATTAATGAATGGTAATATGTTCATAATTTGATATTTTGTATGTACAGTACTGTATATGTTAGTTAAGCACCAAAGAGGACTGCAATTATTGTACAAGGTTCCAGGATCCTTTATTTCAGATATCCCTGTTGAAAAGAGTGACAGATGTTCTTTTTCCAAAGGGTAAATAGCTCTTCTCCAGAAATGTCTTCAACAATGAAGTACCATTTGCCTTGTAATACGAGCTGAAGATACTTTTCCAGAAAAGTGTCTTCAGTAAAAATGGTTTTGTAGTTGGTGTGCCACACTGATGCTTCACCAATATATAAAATATCCAGAGATTTCTTCACTACTATTTAATATTTATCAAACCTTAGAAAAGCACCAAGGTATAGCAAGTACAGAACAATCTTTCCTGTAGACACTTTTCTGAAAAAAGATGTTTAAATCTCTCTTGAAGTGAAACTTCCTGGTCTTCATCTTTGGAAGAAAAATCTCTCAAGCACTCTTCAGTGGGGATATTTGGAACAATGGGTCTTGGAACTTTGCTTAATAATTACAGTCCTCTGATGCATCTTAACTACTACATAAAAGATGAAGTATAAGGTATTTATGAGTTTTAATACAGTAATAATAATGTAATGATACAGTACAGCACAGTAATACATCCATAATAAATGAGTAGATAATGGGTACGTTTTTGTTTGTATCAGTGAATGTTTGTAACTTCGGTTGTTGTAAAAAAAAAAAATATATATATATATATAATATATATATATATATATATATATATATATATATATATATATATATATATATATATATATATATATATATATATATATATATATATATATATATATATATATATATATATAAGGTATAGCTTAGTACATTTGGCTTTGTGTATTTATTTCTAGAAGCGGAAATATTTTAGCTGAAGTTATGATGACAGCTATTTTTTACAAATACACAATTAGCAATGATTGCTAAGAATTTACAATTAAAACTGGATAATTTATTTTTGGATATATTCAATATTCTTACTATTTCTTAAATAGCAGGTTTCTAAAAGAATATGACACAGCTTTGATACATACCCATAGTTTGTGCTCCTCTTACGCCAGCTTTCTTTTTCCTTATAGCTGGTTTGGGTCGTTGTTCTACCCGAGCATGAGGGACAAACATCTTTTCTTTAATACTTTTTACATTTGAATATGATAAGGCTACCTCTGGTGTAGTTCCTCTATCTGCCTTCAAGTCATTTATATACTGATCGTTGACAGTCTCGAACACTAAGTCGCCGTCTATTGTATTATGGAGAATGTACACTAGACATTTTCTCTCAGTTTTGTTGACGGATACCTTGATATCATCCAATTTCTCTTTGGTAGCCACATTCTGAGTTAGAGTTCCTTGAGGACTCGTAGAATTTTTATTTTCCAGTGGTGAAGTTTTTTGTTGGTGATCTCTCTTGAATAATCTTCCTGCCTTTTGTTGATTTGCTATGCATTTTCTTTCCCACATGCTTTTGTGCTTGCTGACTTTCCCCATTAGAGCTTTGGCATAATATTCATTGATGTATGTTTCTTGCACTGATTTAGAATATACAGGCTCTATAGTTGCTGATTCAGAATCAATTGTAGTATCCAAATTCTCCAAGCTTCCTATGCTCCCTGTACTGATAGCACTACCTAAGCTATCAAATCGCTTTCGTGCTAGTGCTACTTTTCCTTTGAACCCTTGCAAGTACTCATCAGCTTCCTCAGGCGTTAAAGGGCGTTCTGGAGTACTGAGTGGTGGTGTGGGCGTTCTGTATCGCTCTTTTTCCCAGAAACTTCTACCCTCAAAAGCTCCCATAATATGATTTTCCATGGGTATAACTGGTATTCTTTGTGGAGAGAGATGATTGTCAAACTGCGTTGAAGTGATTCTTGTACATTTCTTTCTTTCACATTTTGTTGATGACCTGATATGCACTGGAGATAAGATTATTGGGCGGATATTTTTTGAGTGCTGTCTCTTCCATGTCCAAAAACCGGTTGAATCACTTGTCTTCTCCCATTGAGTTTTATAATGTTGCACAGTTCCTTTCTGTATCTTAAAGCTAGTTTTTCTTTTCAGTCTCGCAGGCTGTTCGTCTTCTGATGTTGATGATTCACAATGGTCTTTTGATGAAGGTGTAAAAGATGAAACAGTATCTCTTGATGTTTTAGTCTTGGAAGATTTCTTCAAGTATCTAGTGACATGTACTTTTTCAACTCTTCTGTTAGCAGGTGAATTATTTGGATGCCTTATTATACCTCTCTTCTGTACATTTATAGTTCTACCCTTCTTCCAAGTTTTGTAGTCATCTTCAGTTTTATTTTCAAACAATTGGTGGGTGGCTCTGACTGTGCCTCTTTTAATAATAATACTTAACTTGCGTCCACAAGTAGTTCTTGTTTCAACATCCCCATAAGCATTAATACATGTTCCAGTTAGATTTTGGCTGGACACTGTCTCTTCATCAGTTAATTTCCCTTTAACTTTTGAGTGTTTCTGATTATGAATTTTTTTTGAGTCTTTTTTATGTCCTCTTGGTAGCCCTTGCTCCTTTTTTGCAATGAAATCATCCCAGTATCCTTTCTTTTGTGCCACTAAACTTACTGGGTGATCAGAACAATATATATTTGTCTTGTCTTCTTCAACATTAGACTTCAAAATAGCTTCACACTTTTTTTCTACGTTAGGATCTGATAATAACTTAGGTGCAACAGTACAAATGGAATCTTTGTCCTTGATATCATTTTCTTTAGTATTAGCATCATCGTGCATTAAAGAAGAATGTTCACTTTTGTGATTTTGGATTCTGAGTCTATTTTCCTCAGCACATTCTTCAGCCTCTCCAACAAGCATGGTATCCCAAAGTCCTTTTATATGAGATACAAGACCTTTTAAGATTCCTTCTTCTGTTAGCGTCTTATCAACATTCTCTGGAAGTACTGGGGGCATATCATTGGTCACTATATGAAGTGTATCTGGGCTCTCATATACATCACCAGCTCGATGCATCTTCTCATCTTGTGTCTTGCACACTAAATATGATTTTTGCAGAGTTGATTTCTCTAGGGCAGCAGCAGCAACTTCTTTGGTAATTTTTTTATTCCAGAAGTCTGTTTTTTGCAATACCATACTCTTCTTCATTTTTGTCTCTGTCATAACATCATCCTTTTTACCTTCAACATCATCATGGTCAAGTTTATCATCTTTTGAAGCATTATTCATTAAAATATTAGTGTTTTCAAGTGTGTCTGAAACTGGCAATTTAAATTCCGGTGTTCCAGGTAAACAGTCTGGACTTAGGGAATTTGCTGGTTGTAAAGCATCAGAGGGAATTACATCTAACATATATTTTTCTGACTTCATGTCTGGTGGAGTGGTACTTGGAAGTGCTGGTGGAATACTGCCACTTGTGCAGTTGGAAGTTTCAGACACAACACTAATATCTTCCAATCCTTCACAATGATTTGAAATGTCTGTATGGTTATCTACTGTAGCCTGCAACAATGGCTTCTGAGGATATAAATTTTTATTGTTATCGTTTTTAATTTTCTCATTCCAATACTCTTTCTTCAGCTCAACCATACCTTTTACATGGTTGTCAGCTGTAATAAGATCATCAAACTTGTTTTCCTCTGTACTGAGATCATTAGATGAAATATCATTTACTTGTCCTTTTAAAGTAATTGCTTCTAAATCATTTGTTACCTGTTCATGGAGATCTTCAACAGAGTTATTTATGTTTTCTATTCCATCATCTTCTTGATGTATGCAACTGACTGAACAACTCTTTGCCTCCATATCAGAAGTATTCATGTTTATTTCAACCGTCCTCAATCCATCAGCTTTAGAATAGAAGCTATCCATAGAATGGTTTCCAGATGCTATAGAGCTTAAAGTCTCAGCAGAAAGCATTGCTTCATAGAATGCCTTTTTCTTTATATCTACATGTCTGTCAAGATTCTTGGCTGGGAAAGGAACACTCATATCAGAAAACTGTTCTGTTGACTTGTTATTCAATGATATTTTAACAGTTGAGAGTTTTGAATATGCATCAGCTCTTGTGTCCATATGTGGCTTGACAGCCAAACAGTTAATATCGTCTATATTTTTTGAAATAGGGCTGGTGAATTCTTTATTTATTTTACAAATTTCTTTACCTTCAGTAGTGTCCTCATTCGTGTCAAGTACATATTTTGTTTCTAGGTTACTCCTAGATGTTACTGTTTCCACATTTTCCCATAAATTACAACTTCGTGCAACACTTCCAGCTACTATTTCAATACTTGGGATTCTTGAAGAATTTTCCATTGTTGAGCCTTTCTTTTCTGTGGCCAACTGGAAACTTTTGTTTGGCTGAAAATTAACAGATTTCTTTGGTTTTATCTTACTTCCAAGATCAGCGTTCTGTTCGGATAATACTAATTTCTTCTGTAACTTCCACTCAGAGAGATTAACAGGAATGATTTTGTCCTCCCAAATCTTCAGAGTGGAGTTGTAATTATGTCTCTGTGAGGAATCTGACACAGTATATTCCCCTACATTTTCATATTTTATTCTGGGGAAGCTCTCTGTTTCAGAAAAAGTACTTCCATCCTGATCTTTAGCAACATATTTACTCATATTGTAAAAATCCAAATCATTGAGAAGGTCGTAATTTTTACATATATGAACAGAATTATTATCTTTTAGATCGGCTACTTTCGACATTGTGCACGTAGCAGGCTGTAATACAGAGTCAGTACTTTTTAAGTACAATTCTGCATCACTATTCTTATGACATTCCATATACTCAGTTCCATCAACAGCACCAGTCTCTAAGTGGACAGCAGACACTGGTTCAGAAAGCTCAGTGTGCTCAGGTTCAAACCACTGTGAGTGCCCAAGTGATGAATGATCATGGAGAGGGCTTTCTTCAAGACCATCTCTGGGATGAGCATCCAGATTTTTATTGCAGAGAGTATATTCGTCGTCAAATTCAACAACTGCCCATCTCTTCAGGCTTTTCTTAACGCATTTCCTTGCAGCAGGTTTTACAGGGCTGATATTCAGGTGATCCGCATAAATAAGAGATGCTGTAGGCTCCTCACAGATACTGGTATCCATTGATGTATCTTTTAACATATCTCTTTCCTCTTCAGCCACCTTATTAATTTCTTTAATAATTTGGTCTGCTTTATCAGCAGGTTCTTTAGGGCAGGGATCAGTAGCTTCCTGAGTTTCCCACCTAAGTTTTGCATCTACAACTGTGCCAGGTTTTATTCTTATACTTAGGTTATTGGTACTGGACACTGCCCTCGGTTTTTCATCAGTCACGAGTGAAACTGAATCGACTTTGTTACAGGTAATGTCTTCATGTCTGTTATTTCTTATTTCTGTAACCACTTGCTCACAAAAAGTTTTATCACCAATTGTTGAAAATTTATCATACTCCAGAGTAGCAGCCTTTTTTTCCCATAGTTCTGTCCCGGCCTTAACAATTCCTTTATCAAATTTCAAGTAATCATCAGGAAAGTCAGTGTTATTAATACCTTGAATTAAGTTTTCTATCTGCTCAGAAGTATTGGTAATTTTTTCGTGTGTCCAAACATCTTCTGTTGCATTAGTTTTACCATACTTGCAGGACAAAGACAAAGATTCTCCAAGTATGGAAACATTTTCATGACAATTTTCTGCATTATTTTCAGGGTGTAACATCTTTTTATTGGCTGGCAAAGGATCTCTCTCCACTGGTAAAATTTCTTTCTCATTCTTGCTGAAATTTTTCCACATTTCTTTTTTTGACTGTACTAACCCCAGCTCAATTACATGCTCAGAAAGTTGGTCGCTACTTCGTATAACTTCTATACTACTTTCTTCACCTAATTTAGATATATCAAATGCTTCTGAAGGAAAATTCCTAGACTCTTCTTTCTTCTCAGTATCAAAAGCTTCATTGTTTGCATTGTATTTATGGCTGGTGATTGTGTGTGAAACATTCTCTTGAACAGAAGTTGCTCCAGATTTTAAAATTGTTTTATTTTTTTCTAACACTGATATATCTTCCTCATCTATACCTTTTGTTTTGATTTCTTTTAGCTCCCATAACAGCTTTGCATCCAACACTGTACCACTCTTTATTTTGACACTTAGCTGGTATCCTTCTACTGGTTTTGATACACTCGGAAGCTCACTACACTTGGTTTCACTTGTTTCCTTATAACTGACATCAGGAGATGCAGCTTCTAAAATTTTCTCTTTTCCTTCATGCACATCATCTAGTTCCTGTTCTTCCATTATAGGTAGATTTCCTTCCCACTGGCTTTTTCTGGTCTGAACAAACCCTTTTTCAATATTTTTTAAACTCGGGTTTCTTTCCAAATTTGCCAAAGACTCCGATGAGCACTCATGGCCCTCCAGTTTCCCAGGAGTCAAAATCTGTTCAACTCTTTCTGGAGACTGAATTGCTTCTTCTTGCTTTTGCTCCCATTTAAGCTTAGTGTGCAGTACACTGCCACTCTTAATCTTAACACTCAGTTGATAGTTTGTCAAGGGCTTAGGTCTTGGTGACTGTACATCAACTGCCTCTTCGTCATCTTCTTTCAAACTTTCACACCCTTCAACATGTTCTCTGTGCTTCTCACCCTCTTCCTCATTAGAGAAAGGGACCTCCCAAAGGTGCTTCCTGTGGTGAACGATACCACTTTCTATATTCTTTATACTGGGGTACCTTCTTTCTATACAGGGAACCGTATCATCTTCTGCCTCAATTTTATCATCCATGAGTTCTTTTGCTTCGCATTTTACTTTGCATACCATAGTCTCATTTTGGGCTTTTGTTACAACCTGCGATCTGTCTATATTCTCTCCAGATTCTGCAATATTAGCCATGATGATGCTTTCTTGTGTATTTATTTCTACCCCTGTCTCACCAGAAGCAATATTTTCCTTCAAGTTTTGAGAATCATCTTCCACAGATGCAACACGTTCTTCGTTGCTATGGAGTCTGGTATCACTAGATGTAATATTTTTTATCATGTGTATTTCCGTACAACTGCCAGGAGTACAAATTTTATTCATATTTTCAGCTTCTTGACAAGATAGTGAATATTTTTTCAGGGTTTTGACATCAGATTTAAAAGATGAACTAATATAGCCATCATCTTCTTCTGTTCTGTGATAGGCACTGACAGTGTCTTTCTCTTCTTTTTTACTATTCATAAGTTTATCCTTATTACCCTCTTCCATAGCACTACTGTAAGTGATGCTTTCGTTTGTGCCTTCTGCTTCCTTTATATTAGATGATGCCCTTTCCTCTTTGTTTTCCATTCTGGTATCATTAACTGACATTTCACTTGGTTTATGCAATACAGTAACTATATCCTCTTCACGAGCATCATCTTCACCATCATTATTATTTTCACTCTGGCTGCAATCTTGTTTTTTGGGGGGCCTAGAAACTCCATTTGCTGATTTAGCTTTTTTCCACAAATGATAATCACTCTGGCTGTTAGATTCTGCAAGCGAAACTTCCCATCTCATCTTCTCATCACTTACAGCACCTTTAGGAACATAAAGATCTTGAGCCTCTTCGCAGCCAGAGAATTCATACCTGACATAACTACCTTCTTGTTTTGCAGCTTTTTCTTTCTTTTTCTGAGCTCTAACTTTGCTTTTTAGGACACGTTCTGGTTTTGTGTCGGTAGGATTATGTAAAGTCTGCCATACATCATCTCCAATTTGTATAATACTCTGTTCAGTATCAGATTCAGGCATATCATTTGCATCTTTGTCACCAGTTTGCTCTAAGATATCATTTGGAGCATTTGAAAACCAACTTGTCCATGTCTTCTTCATTCTACTAACTAAACCAACAAAAGGCTTGTCTGGTTTGGTACTGTCATGAACTTCAGCACCATGACTTAAGTTACTCTCCAAATCCACATCATAATAAGTATCTCCATTATTCTCCTCTGGCCCACGAGGCTTACTTAAAATGTCAGTCGAGTCTAAACTACATGAATGTTTCCTGGCACCACTCCCTGCAATCAGAGAATTCCAACACTGTTTCTGAGAAGATACAATTTCAGTGGAAGAAATGGCAGAGACGTGCTTTTGGCTATCTTCGTATCTAGCATCTGCCTTTGGAGAGTTTTCATTTACTACAGAGGTTTGCTGATTAACACTCTGAACTATAAATCCTAAAGGAGCATTTTCATTTGCCACTTCATCATCATTCATGTCATTTTCTGGCTCAGAGATACTTGAGGTTATTGAGCCTTCTTGGTCAAGCATCTGTTGAAATTCTCCCAAGATAATATTAGCCTGTTCAAAGGACTCTGAGCTTAAGTTTTTTTTATTGTCAAGTATATATCGAGTTGTGATAGTAGGAGCATCATCTGGCCATGATACATTTCCCCCATACCGTGCCTGATCAAAGCTCTCGCATGATTCAGAAAAAAAATCTGGTGTACCCTCCAAAGCACTAACTTTTAATGATAGTGCAGAGTCCAGTGGAGGGTATATATCTTTTAGACTCTCAAAAACTGTAGATGATATTTCAGATAGTGTATTATCTTTATCCTGAAGTGAGTCATTTAAACATTGAGAATCATCTTGTTCAGGCTCAACTTCCATGGCTGTAACCATCAATGAGCAACTCTCACTGTCACTACTTTTTTGATCACTGTCACTTTTCAATTTTTTACTCTCACCATCATTTATGTATGTCTCTATATCTTTCCAGGTCTTTTTGTCACCTTCTGCTATTAAATCACTGTCTTGACTCAGTGCTTGAGAATAATTACAATCTGATAAAAAACTCTGAAGCTTTAAATCAGCTTCAAAAACACCTGAATCTTTAATCGAACTCGTCAATGGTGTACTGTCAATATATGTTATAAAACAAGCATTATCAAAATTCTGATCACCAGATATAGTGTAGGTTTCTGTTCTTGACTCTGAGTTGACCTGAAAAGGGCACTTACTACCATTTTCTTTTTGAAGAGTGCATTGACTCTTATAATCTTGAGTCACATCAATCTTTTCAATATGTGAGAAATTTCCCTTTTCTTCTTCATTTTGCTTTGTAACTATTACTGTGAGATCAGGGTCAATTTCCGTATTTACTCCACGACTCTGCTGTGACCTACTACAAACAAGATTTTGGCTTCCTAAGGCTTCTATAGATCTACTGACATACTCTCTCTCCTCTTTACTCCTCTTTAGGTCATACGTATCAACGAAAACTTCACAGGTTTCACTGTCTGGATGCTTTATAAAAGAACTCATTAAATCATCAGAACTATCCACAAATATTTCTTTATCTGTTATTACATTTCGTTCTATTTCAGGAGAAAATATGTCCCCTGTTCTAAGGAAATTTTCTTCACTTTTATGATCATCTGAATAACTAATTAATGTTTCTGCGTGCACAAAATCACATGTCAGATCTCCACTTAACAAATCTTGAAGGCAACACGTCTCTTCCATGGTTCCATCTTTAATTTTCTCACAATTATCAAAGCAGTCTACCAACTCTAGATCTGGAATGAGTATAATAGGAGAAGGCTGACAGGTTATATCATCATCCAAAAGATTATAAACCTTTGAAATTTCATTTTGGGATGAGCATGGCTCATTTTCTTCAAGACATACCAAATCAAGTGTAATGGGTTCATTTTCAGTTAATAATTCTCCAGTATGAACAGGATCAGAAATATTGAGAGTATTATTTTGTTGCACTGGTATATCTGTTAAGCTGAATTCTATGTCTCCATCAAGCAAATCTACTGTGGGCTTTGCACTCTCTTGGTTACTACTGCTAGCTGAATATCCTTCATCAACATGTGTCTTTTCATTTTCATTGCCCACCAGGACTAACTCCTCCAGTAAAACATCAGGTGATGAGGCTTCGTTAGATGCATTAAACAAGAACTGTTTATAGACTGAATTGCCAAGCATTTCATTATTTGTAATAGTCTGAAATTCCATAGACACAGATTGTTTACCACTTGCAAGATCATCTGTAGGTGTACTACATATGATGTTAATGTCATCTGTAGCAGTGTTTAAATTACATTCAAGTTCCATAAGGAAGCCTTGTGACAGATTCATATTAGGTTTATTCTCGCTAAACTGTGTCTGGAGTTTGGATGTTTCATATTTTATATTTTGGAATGATGTGCACTTTGTTTCATCTTCTTCAGATATGGAATGAGACGACAGTTCCATTTCATCTTTTCTAACTGATGACGATTCTGAATTCATGGAGGAGATTGATTCCGATAGAAATTCTGACTTTTCACATTCTACTTCAGATTCCATGTCAGGTGCTGTATGTGCAACTTTCAACTTGATTTCAGGATTTTCATTTGTTGCTTGTAACGTAATTCCAGAATTTTCACAATCAGATATTAATGCAGTATTAGAGTTTTCAAACACACTTTGTAATGAAGTGCTCTGCTTTTTACAACTGAATTTTATACCAGTATCTACCTTTTCACATGAAGAGTCTAATACAGTTACTGAATTTTCAGAAACAGGCTTTCCATATAAACATTCTGTCACAATTTTGCATGTTTCACTAGCAGACTTAGATGGAAGTCCTTGATTTTGACATTTATATTCAACTTCATTTCCTGGATTTCCAAATGACATCTCTTGATCTGGGTATTCATATCTATCACAAGAAGACTTGATAAAATTTGCTGCCATATCCTCACGTAAGGAATTACAAGAACTTTCATCATCCAAAATGGGAGAAATCACATCATTTTTTTCTATCAAGAACTCTGTATTTTTAGGATAGGGATCTTCATATATAACCCCAATAAGCTCTTTACATAAAGGCTGCGGGAATACTGAAGCTCTATCTAAGAAGTCAGGCCTCTCTAACTTTTCTTCCTTTTCTTTCCAATCCAGTGAAGTTTCATCACTACCAGACATGGTATGGCTTCTTTCTCCATCTTCACTTGCTTGAGAAGTGTTGCTGATAGAGTAGGAAACGTCAATGTCAACAGCCTTACAACTTGAGTTGCAAGGAAAATCCAGAGCATACAAATCTGAATCTTTCTGTGATGAAAACGGATCACTTGTAGCAGTTACATTGAAGGTGTCATTAACTGGAAAGAAGTCATAATCATCATTATCATAATCATTTTTATTTGAATATTTTATTTTCAAGAATACATCCCTTTTAGGTGTACCTGCCTCCATTATCATATTTCTCTTTTTAACTAAATATATTAAGCTATGAGTAAAGAAACAAATCTAATTTTGCAAAGATACAGACATCTGGGCCAAGGTTACCTGTACATTAGGGTTTAGAGCTAATTCAGAAGTCTATGGACATATATAAGGAAAATTACAGGTAAAAAAAAAGTATTATTCACCATATAACCATTACCCTCACCTTCTACCACCTGATCTTCACCTGTTTCTACAACTGCAAAGGAGCTAGCTAAACGTTGTAGTCCGCCACTCTGGAAAAAAGCTAAATGGTCGCCACTGAGCGATACTGTACTATCATTGTCAATCGTGTCTTCTATAATTTTCACATGATGTCCATCATAAACCCTTTCTGTAATCCCATTCTGGTTTTCTGGAGCACCTTCAGGAGCTGAATTATCAAATCCTACTTCGTCAATACTAGTCCCATCGTTATTTTGACAATCTGTTAAAAATTCAGGATCCTGAACAAGGCCAACTTCAAAACTTGTGTTATGCCTGTCAAGATTTTCATTAAGAGCTTTACTTGGGGAAATCTCATTTTCAGTCACTTCAACCAGCAATTCCACATCTTCATTACCATCTATCAATTCACATTTATATGACTGCTTCTGGCAAACAACTGTAGATGGAGAATTATTTATAGATTTAATTTGCCCTTTCTCTAAGAAGTCCATATTAGTTTTAGTACAAGTTTCAATTTGCTTTTGTTGATTACAAACGTCTTCAGGGAGAAATGCCTCCATCTGTGCACTGCTAATCTTGGCAGAACGGTTTTGTTGATTACTTGCATCTTGAGAGAGTAATTCGTACTTCTGAATATCATTAATATTAGTAGTATTCTTTTGTTGATTACGTTGATCACTTTTACCTTCAGTAAGAAATTTTTTCTCCTGAAGATCATTAATATTTGAAGAAGGTTCCTCCTGACAAATTGGATCTTTGGAGAGTACTTTTTCCTCCCCTATACTACTAATCTTGCAAATAGGTTCATTTGGATTACTTCCATCTTTGCAGAAAAATTCATTCTTCTGTATATAACTGGTCTTTGCAGTAAGTTCTTGCTGATTACTTGCATCCTCAGAGAGAAATACTTCCTTTTGAATAGCACTGATCATGATAGTAGGTTTTTGTTGATTGCTTTTGTCTTCAGAGGGAACATCTTCCTCCTGAATATTTTGTACATCGCCAGTCTTAGTAACTGCTGCAATATCTTGAGACTGATTATCTGAATCTCTGATACAGTCATTATTCTGTAAGTGTCTATCACCCTCATTTTGCACACTTTCAGATATCTCAAAAAGATGTGCTTGGTCTTTCATATCAGCCTCCTTGGCTGTAATCTCAATATTTGGAATAAAGAGTCGTTCCATTGGCGGTGCAAAAGCATGTTGTGTTAATACACTTCTTTCACCAAGAGGCGTAATAACAAATTTAGGTAAAGAGGGGCTTAGGGGGACAATTACATCAGTTGATTCTAAGCTTACAGGCTGCTCTCCTTCAGTATGCCATTCCTTTTTCTGTAAAAATTCTGGTGATTTTTCATCAAAATAAGTAGAATGAGTTGGTAATATTAGTTTCTCCATGGGTGGGTAAAACGAAGATTTTTCAGAGGAATCATCTAAAAATTGTACTGACGAGCCAGACGACTTTGTAAACAATATACTGGAACACTGCTCTGAGGAAACACTGTCTCCAATTTCAGATGTAACTTTAGTTTCTGTGGTTTTAGCCATCACATCTACTGCAATATTTTCGATAGTTGTAGGAGCTGTGGTACCTGAGGAATACTCAGTAATGTCAGCAGTATCGCACAGCCAAATCTTTGTATGACCCCCTTCTGTTGTCTGAGGTATTTTTCTATCTTCCTCTACAGCTGTCGTACCTAGGGAATATTCAATATTATCAGAAGTATTAGACGTGCAACTCCTATTATAACCCTCTTCTGTGGTTTGAGGTATTTTTCTATCCTTCTCTTCATTAATATCAATTGTTGGAGGACGTTTAAATGTTCCCACTAAATAGCATCGACCATAAGTAACTTTGGGCTCACTGTCATATTCGTCAGTATCAGAAGATGAAGACTGACTATCTAAGGGCACTGATGATTTATCTTTACCTACTGATCTCTCCTCAGCTCCAAAAACATTATCGTCACCTTCTTCAGCAATTTTCATGGAGGAAATTTCATATGCATGTTCACCTTTGACGGGATATTTTGGAGCATTTTTCATACACTTGGGTGAAGGGAGACCAGGTCTGTATGACTGTATTCTAGGAGAGTCTGGTCCTCTTCCATCCGAAAGCCTTCTGCGACCAACAGACAATTTCCGCAGTCGTGGCGGTCTTGCTGGTAGTACTTCCTCGTTTTCATCTTCAGAAAGTTCTGGTATTGTATGCAGTTTGCTACTGTGGCTATGAGCTGGCCTTGTGAACTTTGCTCTGGGTATAGAGCCCGGAATCTCTATCTCATCTTCATCTGTTGTCACATCAGATTCTGACTGGGAGTCACTGTCTGTTGTTAGCGATTTATTAGGGCTTGGACTTAGAGGAATCTCTAAAGGCCTACTACATCCTTTTATAGGACCAACTCTCATATCATCATCAGAGTCTGATTCACAACTGCTTTCTTGAGCAGCTAAATCATGAGTCACTGGCGATGATAATATCACTTGCGGATGCTCAGGGGAGGTTGTCACTCTACACAAGATCTCGCTTGAAGTAATGTTTTGCTTTCCACAAATGACATCTCTGACAACTTTGTTAATACTTTCAATATCATTTTGAGAGAGGCTATTACTTTCTGAAATTTCATCATCATCCTTACTCAGTTGAATGCCTTCTCTTTCTTCTTCTTGATATATTTGTTTGCTTTTGAATATTTCACAGTGAGATAGCATATTGTCTCCCTCTGTTACCCTCTGACCACTGCTCTCTTTGTTAGGCACATCTTTGTTATCAAAATCTTTGCTATCATCAATGAGTTCTGCATCCTTGTCAGTCATATGGGACTTAACAAGTGCTCCAGCAATACTTTCAGTAGTACATATGTCTCTTGGCTCTTCATTGCTAATGCTACAAATATCATCTGCATTATCATTTTTACAAGATGCCTGAGCATTTTCAGAATAATATGTTGCACTCTCCATTTCAACATTTGCTATATTTGAGCTGTCATGCTTTAGAATATCTGGATTAAATTTTGTTATATTTAAGTCTGAGGTGTTCTCATTTTCCATATATCTCAGTATATTTTCACTTGAAAGTGATGCAGTTTTTGTTACATCTACAGATTCACTTTCTGTGATGTTATCACCTGAATTCACTTCCAAAGCAGAATAATCTAACCCACTACCAGTAACTAAACTTGCAACATCATCATTCTCCTTACTTACTTCCCTAATTGAAATACGATTTGATTCCTCAATAACTCTGCACCTAGATGAGAATTCATCACTAGAATATTTTTTCTTACTGTGTAGTTTAAGATCATCTTGTAAAATTATTCCAGTAAAAACGATTTCTGTGTTATCTAAACCAGCTCCCATTTTTTCTTGGTCATCCTTTAAAAAATCTTTGGGCAGAGTACATTCTGGATTTCCATGTAATTCATGAGCATCTTGATTCTTTAACATAATATTTTCATTGGTTAAAAACTCTGAAGCATCTTCAAACTCAGGAGTTACATCTTCTACAGTGAGTGTATACACAGATAATTTTGGAGTAGATTGCTGGACAGGAGATTCCAGAGCTTCTTTATGAGTAGGACTCGAAAGTGCTTCATATACTTTAGGTCTGTAAGGCTCCTTAAAAGGTGATATATCTGTAGGTGTCATCGGTCTGCTGATATGGCCTAGTAACAACGATGAAGGTGGAATGGCATTTCTAAGAGGGATAGTCCCCCCTACAAAAGGTATGTTAAGCTGTTGGTCATTACCACTGACTTTCACTGATTTTTCTACTTCATCTTCATCCAATTCTTTCTCCAAATCTGACTTATTTGGAAGTGCAGATTCTAGTGTGGTTTTCTCTTCATCTGATGAACTAAGAGCAGGTTCTAAACTTTCATCATTTAACTGCTCTAAGGGTGAAGCTGATCTACTTCTGACAAAATCTGCAATTTTCGTAAACAATGCCCAGGGAGAGGCTCTATGTTCTTCAATTTCTGCATCTACTTTTCCCTCACCAGAAGATATTGCTTGTGAGTTGGGCACACCTTTTTCCTCATCAAAGTCAAGTTCTGGTAATAAACTCGTTGGAGCACTACTTGTTCCTTGACTGAAACTGACAAAATCAGCATCATTTTCATAAGGAACACTGAAATATGTTGATGTTTGAATGGAGGATGATGGTGACTGATCATCTTCATCAGCTACAGTTACATTTGATGATCCTTTATTGAGTTCTAGTTGTAAGTAAAAGTTATCCTCATTTTCAGTCTTTTCAGAAATGCCCTGCACTTCCTCTACATCCTTATCGATGCATTTTTCTTCATTGTTTATGATATCAAGTTCCTTTGAAACTGTATTAGTGTCTTCCCACGTTTCATTTTCTTGACAAGGAGAGGATTCATTTCCAGAGGGATTCATACCAGAGTCTGTTTGTTCAGCGTCATCTCCATCTTTCACTCCTTTCTGCTCATCTTCTATTATTTGAAGCAGATCTTCAATATCTGATTTGCGACACTTGTCCAATTCTTCTTTCTCTAATGGCATGAAATCCAAACTCACATCAACATCAAATGATGGTTCCTCCATATGCTCAGCAATGTTTTTGAGAAAACTTTCATGATCTTCAATTATAATTTTATTTTTGTCAATTTCTCCAAAAGAATGCTCTGTACAATCATCTGAGGATGTATATAAATTTAGTTCATTCATACCTGACTTTACAGGTGTTGAATCAATATCTGGTTGATTATACAAGTCATCTAAGGAATTATTAATAGCAAGCATTGTTTTAGATCCCACACTGTTGATATTGAGTAAGCATGACTGGCTCATGACTGTTGTCTTTTTATCAGCATCACTGACATCATCATCATCGAAATTACCAAGTACTTCATTATGATGTTGGTTGGAAGTGATATGAACAGCAACTTCCGGAGTGTTTGTCTTACTACACATGACATCTTTTACTGTATTGACATCAGAAAAAATTCTTCCATCATTTATATCTTCATTACTTTGGTCAGCATCATCGGATATATTTTCGGTACCCTGAAGTGCATTATCAGGTACAGCAATGGTATACTGAACAGCATTATCAGAAAATTGTGCTAATTCTGTAATAGCATTATCACAAGTAATCTCGTCTTGTGATCTTAGCCATTTATTAATGCCTTCTTTGCTTACTTCTAGCTGCTTTAATGATACTTTTTCAGCTTCTGACAAATTTATCTTTGATTTTAACATGGTAAGTAATTCTCTTTCAGCTTCTGTCAAAACCAAGGATTCCTCAGATTCAGCAGCAGAGATGCAGGAACTTATATCAATTTTCCTAGGAAAATCTCTAAGAGAAATCAAGACATTCTGATTGGTATTCAATAAAATGTCTGAATCAGTCTGACTGTGATAATGATCCTTTTGGCCATCAACATCTTCTAGAACTCCGGAAGCACTCAAAACCTTTTTATCAATAATTTTGCTACCTATTCCAGAAGACTCTGTTTCTTCCTTTATTTGAGTATGGCTGATTAGGTCATGTTTTAACTCATCATTTGTAATATTTTCACCAAATATTATGCTATCAGTCTCAATAACATCAAAAGCTGGTTCAGGCTCTTGAAAATGTGAGGCTGGTTCAGCCTTCAGAGAAGTTGGATCACCCTTTTGAGAATGTAAAGCTGGCTCAGCCTCTAGAGAATGTGAAGCTGGATCAGCCTCTAGAAAATGTAAAGCTGGTTCAGCCTCTGGAGACTGTGAGACTGATTCATCCTCTAGAGAATATGATGCTGGTTCAGCCTCTAGAGGAGGCAAAGCTGGTTTAGCATCAAGAGAATGTGAAGCTGGTTTGGCCTCTAGTGTGTGTAAAGCTGGTTCAGCCTCTAGAGAATATGAATCTGGTTCAGCCTCTAGAGAATGTAAAGCTGGTTCAGCCTCTAAAGAATCTGAAGCTGAGTCATCCTCTACAGAATGTAATGCTGGTTCAGCCTCTTGAGAATGTGAAGCTGGGTCAACATCTTGAGAATGTGAAGCCGGTTCAGCCACTAGAGACTGTGAAGCTGGTTCAGCCTCTAGATAATATGAAGCAGATTCAGCCTCTAGAGAATGTGAAGCTGGTACATATTCAGTAACAACTATCTTGTCAAATGCCATTGTTGCTTCACATCTCTCTAAAGTAGTGACAGTGGGTGAAGAGTCAACTGAACTCACTTCTTTGTTTATTACAACTTGTGTATTTATTTCTTCAAAGGCAGATAAGTTTGGATCACTTGCTGCTTCTTCTAGTGGCTTTACTAGATTACATGCATTTCTAAAAGCAGTAGCTTCATCTGAATCTAATATAGGTACAATATTTGGGGTAGTAACTGATTCAAGTCTCACAACTGGTTCTGATTTTTGTTGTGATATCAGTGAAGATAACTCATTTCCAGTACAGGAAAAAAGCCTCTCGGATAAGTCTTCTTCAGCAGGTTTAGGTCTCATTCCATCTTTTTTTGAGATAACTCGTGATTCACTATGAAAATGTATGTTTCCATCATTTCCACATACTATTTTGCCTACATCAAATGATCCATCCTCTTTTTCATCAGTAATTAATGAATCCACTTCTGCAACACTTCCAAGGTTTCCATGTGGAATAAATTGTGACTCTTCTTCCCCTGCATTTTGAAGTCTATCATGAGTGATAATTAGCAAATCATTATCCTCAGCACTACCTTGGTTATCATCTCTATTAATTATGGACTCATCTTGCCCAGAATTTCCAAGATTATCATTCATCATAATTAAAAATGGCCTCTCACAGGAATTTACATAGTTATCTGTATCAATGAGCGATTCCTCTTCTTCAGCATAATCATTGTTATCACTTGTAATAATTAATTTCTCAGCATTTTCAATGTTCTCGTTTGTCCTAATGAATGACTCCGCTTTCCCAGCATTTGCAATGTTAGCATCAAGGATACTTAATGAATTATCTCCCTTAGCACATCCTAAGCTGTAATTTTTAATGATTAGTGACTCTTCTTCCCATGCTGTCCCATGGTTACCATCTTCATCAACTAATGACTCCTCCTCGTCAGCCTTGCCAAGGTTATGATCTTTAATTATAACTGTCTCCTCTTCCCCACCAATTGCAGAGTAAGCATTTGCAAATAGTGACTCCTTTTCCCTATGATCTGCAAGGCTATCATCATGAATAATAATATCTTCAGAATTTTCTGGGTTATCGTTTGCAACAATTATTGATTCCTCTACTCCAGCATTGCCAAGGTTATCTGTAATATTTTGTGATTTATCTTTCCCAGCATTTCCAAGATTATCAACTGATATAATTAGCAATTTCTCACTCCCAATATTATCAATACTGTTATTCTGTAAATTAAGTTCCTCTGTAGCCCATGCACCAGAATATAAAAGCTCCTTTTCAGAAGCAAGACGAATGTTTGTATCTGTATCATGAAGTACCTCTAATGGCACTTTATCGTTCATAATCAAATTATTACTTGATGAAGAAACTTCTTTCTGAATATCGTCTTCTGCTTTTACTGTAGTCTCAATAATGTTATGAAAAATCTCTTCAACTAAAGGATTTGTTGTATCTTTAATTGTTGGCGAATTTTCAGTTAAAGCAGAATGTGTAAACACTGAATGCTGCTGTACATCCATACATAACTCCAAAGAAACTGACGTCTTTATTTCATGCTGAGTTCTTCCACTGGCATTAGCATCTTCATTTCCAGATTCAGTGATAAATTCAGAACCTAGAAACTCTTCAAAGGCTTTATTGGTCCTTAACGAGTCCACTGCTTCTTCCTTTTGGACAGAAGATTCTGCAATATATGATACTGGTATACCTTCCTTCGTATTTTCATTTAAAACCTCCTCATTTAAGTTATCACATAAACGTTTAGTCGACTTATTAATGGTATCTGTTGAAGTTTCTAAGTAAGTTGATGATGTACAAGTAATACTGCTGGCAAAAGCGTCAATTTTATCTGTAGTAGCTGGACATTCTAGCTGGGAATCTCGAGATAATTTTGCATCTGTATGAGCCTGCTCTACTATGAATGCTTCCTCACTAGTACATTCAGATACTACAGGGTAATGTTCATTGAGCCGCTGAACACTTAATTGCATTTCCAGTATGCCCTTCTCCATGTTTTCTAATGTTGATACAAGTTTACGTCCTCTTTTCTCCAAACCATATTCATTGTCATTTTCCTTATCATTCTCATAAGGAATTTCGTCACACTGGCTTCTACATTCATCTGATGTTGGGTCTTCACTGGTAGCATGTTTACTGATCTTACACAAATCACCACTTCGATCCACACGTGACTGCATTTGTAAAATTCCCCTTTCCATGCTCTCTAAAGTGGAGAGGAGTTTGCGACTCTTTTTCTCTATGCTAGACCCCTCAGAACCTTCATATGATGTTTTACTAGGACTTATGCAGCTCATTTCCTCTTTGCTTTCTCCTTTTATATTTTCAGAGGCTGTTTCAACGAGACCCACAAGGGTTCCTCTATCTCCTCTTAGTTCTTCAGAACTTTTAGATTTTGTTTCACTTATAATGCCTGACTTCTCTTTTTCTCTATTATATCCGTCAGAATCTTCAATCGTGCTTTCATGTGAGATTTCAACAACTTTATTACCCATTAAGTCCGGACTTGAGTCTTCAACAAGTTCCATTTTCTTTTCGTCTGCTTCAAGTTGTCTATGAGCAACTGTATTTGCATTGAAGCCTAATGTCACATGGTTACTTGATTCAGCAACTACTGTTTGATAAGAGATAATTTCATCTGAGTCTTCAACAGAACTTTTATCAGTAAGACTACTAGTACCATTTTTACCGATATTTTCAAATGACGTACTTGCAATATCTTTCTGGGAATCATCATCTCCATGAACATCTCTGTTGCTATCTTCCGAATCATGATGTACAACATCTCCTTGGACTATATAGCGGCTTGATTTTCGCGAGTGCGTCCTAACTGGAGGTTTCTGTGAGGATTCAAAAATGGAACGTAAGCGAGACACTCTCTTTTCTGCATCAAGAACTATCATGGAAGGTTTTACGTAGGTGGTGTATGAGAGACGGTTAGTGCGTATAGGAGAAACAGGACGATCTCTGATGCTCTGGAGTGTCGGGGATGATGATTTATGCTTTTTCTCCTGAATCTTGTCACCTTCAATACCTTCATGAAGACGATACTGATTAAGCAATGCCATATCTGGTTGTATGACAGGAGCACAATATACTTTCTTTTCTGGAGTTTTCTCTACACATGACATTTTCGTAAAATCATCAACGATTGATTTAACCACGCTATGAGGTGGCTTAGTTGACGTGTCTTGTACAGTGTATTTATCGAAAGAAGTTACACCAGTATTCTGTACATCTTTTAATTCCTCTTCAGGCTCTGTATAACTAGTATATTTTTCAGAAGTTGAAATCTTTTCTGAAGTAATTTGTTCTTGGGCAGTTTCATTGATGACTTGGCTTTTACTACCTTCAACTTCATCAGGTAACTTACGTTGCATACGTGAAATCTCTTGAATGGACTTACATTCAAATAATGATGTGACATTAGAAACAGAATGCCACTCACTCTCTTGTGATCCACCACTGTGAATCTGCTTATTGGCAATATCTCTGACATGGCTATCACATGGTTCTTTAATACAGTTCTGTTCCTGAAGCTCATCATTAGTAAGAGCATAGGGAATGGCTATATCGGCATTCTCTTCTCCATGAGATGATATAGCTGGTGCTGCATCCAGAGATATTAGAGAGGTAGTATTATCACTGCAAGTTAATATGCCAGGAGTTGGAATATTATGAAATGGAGAATCAGTCTTAAGCTTACCATCTCTCGTATTAAGTTGATCACTGTCTAACACAGGGCTAAATTTCTCTAATTCTCCTGAAGTCGGTTGTACTTCAGTCCGAGTTTCAGTGACGCCACCAGCATTTTGGGAACTATAAGCCTCTTTAAGAATCGAAGTTAGAGAACATTCATATGTGTATGCATCATTTAAAAGATATTTTTCACTTCCATCCTTTTCAACAGGCTCTATAATTTCACTACAAGCGTCATCTTCATATATTGATTTTTGTATTATAGATTTTCCATTACCATCAGCATGGTTAAATGATATATCAGACGTACCCTCAACTACTTTTATATTCTGGTTGTTGCATATTGAATCAAGCGGTGCATAAGAAATCCTTGAGTTATCATTACAAATGCTTTCTACAGAATGTGTCAAAATATTATATTCCACATTTGTATTTGATGTTTTAGCTGCCTCTGACGACTGTGCATTATTAGTTTCCTCTTCCTGCTTTTTACTATCAAGAGACATATGCAGAGTTTTACTTTCTAAAACTGATTTTGAGGCTACAGAAGTACTGCCCATGTTATAGTAGACACTACTATCTAAACTAGGTACCTCTGAGTCATTAGCATTGTTCTCAAACTGTAATGTTATATCTAAACAAGTAGTAGACGTGTCTTCCCTTACAAAGTCATTTTTGAGTACTACTTTCTCAGTTCCTCCTGCTGATGCATGTGTAATTTTCAACCTCACATCCTCATCTAATAGTTCAGAGGGTAAGACAGATACTTTAGATTCAATAATTGATGGTTTATCATCTATTACTATGCACTCTTGACTTGTCAAGTTGTCAGGTTCTACAGGTTCCTCGGATACATCATGTACATCTCGGCATGTTTTGGGTGACTCCTGAAGCATATTAACAGCTCCATTTTTCTCTATAGTCATATTAAATGAACCCATCAATGTGTCATATGTGTTTGCAAGCTTATCTCTTTCAGATGTCTCAAAAGTATCTGTCATTTCTAAAGTCGAAGACAGATTTTCATTTGAAACTAGTAACTGATTATCACTGTTAGTTGTAGGTTCTGCATTACTGAGTAAATTATTGGTAAGATTTATATGACTTAAGTATAAATCTTGTTCATTCTGATCAACAGCTGAGCTGACATATGAAGGTTCACAGTCCATCTTCTGTGTGAATTCAGTACTGCATATCTCATACTCAGGGATGGTGTCTTCTATTGTAATTGATTCTTCTTGTGTAAGATGTGATGGATCAATAGAAAGACTGTTATTTTCATTTTGATCAAGATCCCGACTGTCAGTATTTAATTGTCTTGATTTTACTGTTTGGAACGTATTACAGTCAAACTTGTCTAAAGTGTCCTTTATGATATCAGTTTTAATGTCAGTTTCACCATGCACATTTGTATCTATATTATCTAGCCTGTTTTCGATATCATCATCACTGCTCTCCAGTGCTGTCTCACTGCCTTTCATTTCTGCTGCCCAGCACTCATCATCTCCGAAGGAACTTGGTTCTGTTTCCTCATCGATTGTTTGAAGATAATCAATATTATCATTCACATCAAGGGTAGCAAGGTCTGCTTCACTTCCATTTTCCATGTCTTTTCCTTCTACTGAATCTACAGAATTTTCTGCAACAGTAACTACTGGAATAATGAAAGAGCTTTGATCATTTATCTTGTATTCATTTGCATTCTGATCATTGACTGCATATTTTGCATTTGCGTCAGATTTGCTAGTGACAGAAGGCACTACCTCCTCTTCACTCTCGAATGTATCAGAATTATTTGTATTGTCACCGTCAATTTCATCTTGTTCTCCACTGCCCAATGACAAAGAGAGGACATTTCCCTGTTCATCAATGACAGATTCCAAAACCATTCCATCATCTTCAGCATCGTCTATGGCAAGTGGCTCCCCAGATAATTCAATGGAATTCGAGGCTGATGCAACTGAATAAGAGGACTCGGAGACATCACTAAATGTGTAATTCATTATATGGGAAGCAACTTCAAGAGTTTTCAGTGCATCCTTCTTGGGACTGTGTTTTATAATAAAGTCACACATACTCATGATATTGCTACAACACTGATCAAAGTGACGACAAGAATTTGCTGTTACACCTTTAGAGACTTTCTTCTTCTTGTGTTTTCTTGCTTTTTTGCTGTCTTTTCCAGATAATTTCTCCGAAAAATTTAATTTCTCCTCACCTTTTGCTGGTTCTTCTTCATCGCCAAGACTGGCCTTGTTGTCAGCTTCAGCAGGAGTCAGTTGCGATGTGGTACTCTGAAAAGGTACTTCACAATCAGATGTGTAATATTTTTCTTCTTGTTCAGGTTCAGGTAAACATACAGTATCATTCATCTGATGACAGCTACGAGATATAAAAAGATCCTTCAGTTCATATTGTGGAACTTTCACAATGTTGAACTTTCCTTCTATACATGTTATGGAGAGTTCCTTCATGTCATCTCCTGTTTCTATTTTTGCAGATATGCAGTCAGGACTGGGTTGTTTGGTTTCACCTCCAGTTACAGCTTTTGGGACAATAACTTTAGAAGTGAGCACTTTTGTTTCAACCCCAGCTTTGGATTCATTTTCATTTTCTGTTTTTGCAGCAAAGACAGCAGGATTTTCATCCTTATTTTTCTCAGCTAGTTTTTCATTTTTGTCCAGAGATCCTTTTAGCCCTCCACTATTAGC
Source organism: Halocaridina rubra (assembly GCA_037179515.1). Classification (NCBI taxonomy): domain Eukaryota; kingdom Metazoa; phylum Arthropoda; class Malacostraca; order Decapoda; family Atyidae; genus Halocaridina; species Halocaridina rubra. The sequence goes on from JAXCGZ010023513.1 coordinate 32,098, forward strand.
AACACTAAATTTTTCCATTTCTTTAATTTTAATTTCTGAATTATCTTTAGAACTTAAATCCTCCTTATCCGTTTTTGAAATGCTTGATTCTTCGTCCAAACTCTCGTTTGATATGGTTCTCATGCGCTGGAAAGCCTGTTGCAAAAAACATATGAATTGAAAGTTTCAGTATGAATTGTCTCTAATACAGTTTTAAATTATTCAACCAATGTTTCAAAACTACGTAATTGCACCTGTAATCTAAAACTTTTAAAACACAGAACCATTATTAAAAAGTTTCAAAGATAAGTCATTTTAACATACATATAAAGTGCTATCCAAAGTTTTTGTCATCCCTCTCTGACAAACTGTCACTAGTAAGCTTTGCTTTTAAATTTTGAATCTGGAAAGCATTCGGCAGCAAAGGTCAAATATATGGCAGAACAGTAACTGGATTCACAATTGTGGCAATGCCACAATTACATGTTGCTCGTTATTCAGCAGTTTCAGGCTTCCAAAAGCATGACAGTTATACCCGACCTTCCTTATTCCCTTAATTTCTACCTCTGATATTTTTCCCATTCCTCAACAGGAGTTGTATTCATAGATTGAGAGGATACAGGCAGATATGCAAATGGAGCTTTAAAATCATGTGAAGTGATCAGATGCAAGAGAGCGATATGGATATCTACCAATTAGATAATAAAGTGAAAAATTGTCAGGGGGGGGGAAAAGAGAGAATTAGAAAATAGAGTTGCTAAGCAGGATATAAAAGCATAATGTTAAGTAAATACATTAAATGCATGAATGTCGAGTTTTCCTAGTTTCTGCATACTAACATCTATTTCACATGGCCTTACAAACTTCTTGTAAATGTCCATATTAAAAAAATTTCTTAGTTGCATATAGTACCCCAAACCCATAGTTGTATGGGTCCACTGCACTCACCATAATCAGAGCCTAAATTGATGGGCCAATTTTGGCATTTGCACACTCTGTTTTGGACTCCAAATCCACCACTGTAGATGAGGGAATGGCAGTCCGGTAGAAGGCAGCTTTGCTACTTCTATTTTAAGTGATCAAGGTAGCCACCCTATAAGCTTCAGTGAGAATTACCATTGCATTTAAAGAATATAATTATAAAATAACGAAGAACACTACCTTACGAGCTCTTGTTGAGAATCCTATGCTCTCGTTCCCTTTAAGAACTACATCTTCATCCCCAACGTGTACTACTCGTCTCACAACACGTCTTCGAAGAATGCTCATAAACCTATCAGTTGACAAAATTAAGAGGAAATATTATAGAGTACCAACTAATAAAGAAGAAAAAAGGCAGAAATGTTATTCAGCATAACGGTATGAAAGAAAATATATTTGGAACATTAGAATTGATAGGATGCACATTAATCAATTATTACAATTTAGCTTGTAATAAGAATAATTATTTGGCTTAATAATGGCGATCAAAATTTCAAATAAGAGACTTGAAAGGAGATAAATCATTCATTTGTTTATTATCATATATAATACATTAAGAAGAATTATGTAGCTAGATAATGAATATACGGAAAAATTACCATATGTGGGTATATAATACAGTTTAAAACCAGTATTCCATCTATATATTACAATGTTTGGTGCATTTTCTTTGACCTTTAGGGCACCATTTTCTTAGGTCATTAGTGCTATAACCTTTTTATCACCATTTTCTTAGTTCATTATTATTATACAAAAGAAACATAAACAGAAAGCATACTACATGTATTGCTGATCATGTCTGGCTGTGAGTCGTCGATGCCATTATCAAAGGCGGTACTACGAATAGCAGGAGAAGTTGATTCTTTAATAATTATGCTAAGCATTATCTAAGTTACTCAGTTTCTTTTCCACTTGTAAAATTCATAATACTGTACTTAAGGAAAGCATCATGTACAATTCATGCAATTCTTATTACTTCTCAACCTTCAACTGTTTAATCTTTTTAAACCCTTTTTTGTATTTTTTCTTAATTTTTACTGTGTCTTTCTTACCTTACATTTCTTTGGATGTCTTATAGTATTTTTTTAAATCACTATTTCTTTATTTTTTTAACTTATTTTGCTACTTTTTATTTATCTTTAGATATGCTTATTATTTTTTAATTTTCAATGTTTCTTTATTTCTTCGTTACATAATTTTGCAACTTTATCTTCTTCTTTTTTTAAATCACCTGACCTTTTATTTTTTTTATTTTTACCTTTTCGTAATATCTTATTTGATTAATTTTGAAGGTTTTTATCTTTTTTCTAAATGCACTTGTAATTTTCTCTCTTTTTGTATCTTTTTCTTTGTTTAATAATTTTGCAACCTTTTTATCTTTCTTTGATCATTACTTTGCAATTTTTTTTAGGTTCGCTGTTTCTTTAAATTTTTTTATCTTTGACTGGTTTATTTCAAACACTGTATAATGCAATGGGCTTAGTATTTGTAAATCATAAAAACTACAATAAACACAACATTACAGGTACAAAAAACACAACAAAATCTTATTTCCAAAGCATAAAAAATACAAAATTACAGGCACAAAAAACACAGATGCAAAAATATAAAACATCGTCTTGGCCACTCATGCTTGAATGAGCATCATTGATGTCATTATCACTGGCAGCGCTCCTGGTAGACGGAGGAGTTGATGTTTTCACAAACGTGCTAAGTGTTATCTAAATGGTTTGTTTCTTTTCTTCTTGTATATTTCATAATATGAACAAACTTCATTTTGTTTAATACTAGCAATTTTTTTAATATTTGGATCCATTCCCTGGTAATGGGCAAGAGTTTTTTTTCAAGAGCCCAAGCCTAAGGATAATCATTTAAAGATGAATTTCCTTTTTGGCTCCTCCTTTTATCTCTCTCCACTTCTTCCCTCCTTCCTTCTTCCAAGTAATTATTCCTTCATTTGTTAACTCTCCGGATTCTTGGTCAACCAGCTCCTCAAAATCTTCAGTTTCACACTCTCAAGAGAGTTCTGTTGTATGTATTACTATATTTTGAGGAAATAAAGAGTTCTTTTGCGAGTTTTACCATGGTCTCAAAATCACTCCCTGTTCATGTTTACTGTCAGATCTATCAGTATTAACATGAGCAATTAACAAATTTCCAGGTCCCATTCTTACACTTCGTCGTCAAAGCCTCTCATGCAGTAGCGATATCCTTGAAATGCCTACAAATTTTATATTTTTCCAAAACTCGAGTAATGAGAGTTTGGGATCAGCATCAGTGGTGGCTGCTATGGTTTGGAGGAAGGTGGCTCAGAGATAGTTGGCTGTGCATGCAGCAATCAAACCTTGGTCCACTGGCTAAATGAATGGAGTCATATTTGAAGGCAAAACACTTTCATCAGGATGGAAATGGTTAGATGAAGTGGATGTCAGGGTTCATAATCTAAGATTAAAAATATCTTTGAAGGAATTCCTCTCTCCAAAACATATGCCTCAACTTAAGGAATATAGCAATTCAGGAATCAGTCTTTGAATACCACATCATCCACGCTTTAGGGTAGAAACGAAGGAGATGGGCAGCGTGTGCTTACTCACATTCTTGAACGCCCATTGGTATTCAAAATGATAAATCAGAAATGGCTTCAGCATGAAACGTGCAAGGTTCTCCCAAGCAGCAGACTTTAATTAACCTTATGTGCCTTAAATCCAGGCCTGCTTCTCGACCTCCTGACTCTCAACAAGTACATTTCCTCCAGTAAGTACAGAATGTTGAAAGAACATACAGTGAAAACTCCTTGAAAGTGAATTAACTACCGACATTAATATACACAATACATAATGGCATGCTCCAGTTTCCGTATAATCCACATAATTCCTAGGTTTCGAGGCTGAAGGGTAACTCCCCATCTCTTCATCACTTTTCTTTTTTTAATCACTGACGCTCATCGTAATTATCCTTAAAACTACAAATGCATATAGCATTTACTGTTTCCTCACATAACGAATTCCAATTACCAATTATTCTTACATTAAAATATAGCTTCTTAACATCGTGAAAAGAAGTTTGTTTGCGAAACTTCAAATTACAACCTCTAATTCTAATCTCACTCATATGGAAATTTGTCTCAACCTGAAGAATTAGCAGGTTAACTGCCAACAAAAGGAAATACAGTTTCTTCACGCAGTTTTCAGATGGGTCTCTGTCATATCAGTTGGACCTAGCCTTCTAATCAAAGAATTAATCTACCACATATAAGAAGCCAATCATAATATGCCACCCCACAAACGTGAGTTATACCCAGTGGATGCCATAATAGTCTATCTTGATACGCCCTCAAATTACAAAACTGCTTTTTTTCTTCACCTTGACACAGGGGAAACTTTTCATATGCACATGCCTCAAAACTCCTGTGCTCTCCCATAAAGATACCCAATTCAAAATGTAGTCTTCTCCCATGACATCAAGAAAACTGCCACTACAAGTGTATTCATCTTTTCCACTGATTGGAAAGGTCTTTTGGGAAGTTTCTGCATGTTGCTACTTAAAGGATATCCTTGGCACCATAAAATCCTGCACAGTTTTATTATTATATACAAGAACAGAAGAGCTGAGAAAAATAACATGAATCAAATTAAAGTGTTGTGTTTAAGTGAGCTTTGCACATTATTCATATTACATTTATTAACCTTAATATACTTAATCTCAGTGTCCGTACCTTATTCACTCTTCTGTGTGTGGCGTTAAATATAAAGTATTCCAGGGTGACCATTATCACCCCATTTTTCTTA
>JAXCGZ010023514.1:0-36810 GCA_037179515.1 Halocaridina rubra
TGGCTCATATATATATATATATATATATATATATATATATATATATATATATATATATATATATATATATATATATATATATATATATATATATATATATATATATATATATATATATATATATATATATATATATATATATATATATATATATATATATATATATATATATATATATATATATATATATATATATATATGTATGTGTGTGTGTGTGTGTGTGTGTGTGTTTTAGACATATTAACTGGGAAACCATAACAGGTGATAGTAGCTCTAAGGAGTTTTGGAAGTAGTAGAAGACAATTTCCTTTCTCAGCATGTACTTGAAGCAACACGGGGGGTGAATACACTAGATTTAGTTCTTAGTAATAGAGAGAATATGGTTACAAATTTAGAAGTTGGTGAAAAATTGGGCAACAGTGACCACGATTCCATTAGATTTAACATAATTTTCAAGGAAACTATAAAGGAAAATAAGAATATTGTTCCAAACTTTAGAGCAGGAGATTTTGAGGGCTTAAAAACTAATTTATCTAATGAGGTATGGGAAGGGATTTCTGGGGTACAGATGTGGGTAGTTAATCCAGCAGGTCAGGTCGCAGGTAGCGGATTACCCCAAAATTTGAGTACCACATGCCAAGGATTATCACAAGATAAGATCAATACATTAAATTCTCTCACAGGAAAGAACAGCAGTCCGCCAGTTAATATAAATTTGGATGAGGAATATAACAATTTTGTCATGACTCTTAAGAATAGTCAGAGAGACTATATTCCCATGAAACATTGCAGATCAAGAAAAAATGACCCTAAATGGATGAACAATAGAATAAAGAATCTTATAGGTATTAAAAGAGGAATATACAGAAAACTAAAAAGAGGTGAAGAGCAGGTGAAGCAGCAATATATACAGTTAAACAGGGAAGTTAAAAAGATAGTTAGAGAGTCGAAAAGAAAATACGAAGTTAGAATTAGCAGGAGAAGCTAAAGAAAATCCTAAAGGGTTTTATCAACATTATCAAACAAAATTTAAGGAAAAAGTCGGACCAATTGAAGTAGCCAATGGCCATATCACAGATGACGATAAAGTGATGTGTACATGTTTAAATGATTATTTCTTATCTGTATTTACAAATGAAAACTTGGAAAATATTCCGGAAGTAGAATCCATTTACAGAGACAGTCCCGATAATATACTTAGTTCAATAAATATTACGAGAGAGGAGGTAATAAAAGAAATAGATAAATTAAAGGCTCATAAATCTCCGGGACCTGATGGAATATATGCTAGAATATTAAAGGAATGCAAGGAAGAGCTTAGTTGTCCTCTAACTGCATTATTTAATAATTCAATAAAATTAGGATGGGTACCCATGGAGTGGAAATTGGCAGATGTGGTACCAATATTTAAAAAAGGAGAACGTGTTAAAAAAAATAATTATAGGCCGGTAAGTTTAACGTCAACAGTGGGTAAGATTCTAGAATCCATAATTGCAAATAAAATAAGGGCACATCTAGAATTACACAGACTGATAAAACTTTCACAACACGGGTTTCTTAAGGGTTTTTCGTGCCTTACAAACTTACTGTCTTTTTATTCAGAAGTTTACGAGGCAGTAGATTATGGCAAAGAATATGATACAATATATCTAGATTTTAGCAAAGCTTTTGATAGAGTTCCTCACAAAAGATTAGTTAAAAAGCTGGAAGCTCATGGTATAGGAAGAGCTGTGCTCAGATGGATCAAACAATGGTTAAAAGACAGAAAACAGAGGGTTTGCATAAATGGAGAGAAATCAGAGTGGTGCTCGGTTACTAGCGGGGTACCACAAGGCTCGGTACTGGGTCCCCTATTATTCATCGTATATCTAAATGATCTGGATTCGGATATCAGTAGTAACCTAAGTAAATTCGCAGACGACACTAAAATAGGTAGAACTATAAATGGAAAAGAAGACATTCATGCTTTACAGGAGGATCTAAATAGATTATCTGAATGGTCGGACAAATGGCAAATGGAATTTAATGTTGAAAAATGTAAAGTAGTTAAAATGGGTACTATAAAAGACAATACTAGTTATAAGCTAAATAACCATGAAATCATGAGTTCTCAGTGTGAAAGGGATTTGGGAGTTCTTGTGAGTAGTAGTCTTAAGCCAAGAGAGCAATGCACAGCAGTCAGAAATAAAGCAAACAGAATTTTAGGATTTATCTCAAGAAGCGTTAGCAATAGGACGGAAAAAATTATTTTGCAGCTCTATCTTGCATTAGTTAGGCCCCATTTAGATTATGCTGTGCAATTCTGGTCACCCTATTATAGAATGGAAATTGAATCCTTGGAGAGAGTGCAGCGAAGAATGACCAAGATGATACACAATATCAGAAATCTACTATATGAGGACAGATTAAAAAAACTTAATCTACATTCTCTAGAGAGGCGAAGAGTTAGGGGGGATATGATTGAAGTGTATAAATGGTTTAAAGGGATTAACAAGGGAGATATTAATAAAATTTTAAAAATTCATGATCAAACCAGAACTCGTAATAATGGATTTAAGCTTGATAAATTTAGGTTCAGAAGGGAAATTGGTAAAAATTGGTTTGGTAATAGAGTAGCAGATGCATGGAACAAGCTTCCTAGTAGGATAGTAAATGCCAATACCTTAGACACCTTCAAATGTAGATTAGATAGACATATGACAGAGGTAGGGTGGGTATGAATAGGTTAGTGCTTATTAGAAAAATCATAAGCAGAAAAATAGAATAAATAAGTAGAGTAGAATAGAATAGGTTAGACATACTGAAAATACAATTCAAAAACGGAGCTGCCTCGTGTGTGCCAGTAGGCATGTTGCAGTGTCCTCTGTTCTTATGTTCTTATGTTCTTATGTCTAAGGTATTGGCATTTACTATCATACTAGGAAGCTTGTTCCATGCATCTGCTACTCTATTACCAAACCAATTTTTACCAATTTCCCTTCTGAACCTAAATTTATCAAGCTTAAATCCATTATTACGAGTTCTGGTTTGATCATGAATTTTTAAAACTTTATTAATATCTCCCTTGTTAATCCCTTTAAACCATTTATACACTTCAATCATATCCCCCCTAACTCTTCGCCTCTCTAGAGAATGTAGATTAAGTTTTTTTAATCTGTCCTCATATGGTAGATTTCTGATATTGTGTATCATCTTGGTCATTCTTCGCTGCACTCTCTCCAAGGATTCAATTTCCATTCTATAATAGGGTGACCAGAATTGCACAGCATAATCTAAATGGGGCCTAACTAATGCAAGATAGAGCTGCAAAATAACTTTTTCCGTCCTATTGCTAACGCTTCTTGAGATAAATCCTAAAATTCTGTTTGCATTATTTCTGACTGCTGTGCATTGCTCTCTTGGCTTAAGACTACTACTCACAAGAACTCCCAAATCCCTTTCACACTGAGAACTCATGATTTCATGGTTATTTAGCTTATAACTAGTATTGTCTTTTATAGTACCCATATTAACTACTTTACATTTTTCAACATTAAATTCCATTTGCCATTTGTCCGACCATTCAGATAAGCTATTTAGATCTTCCTGTAAAGCATGAATGTCTTCTTTTCCATTTATAGTTCTACCTATTTTAGTGTCGTCTGCGAATTTACTTAGGTTACTACTGATATCCGAATCCAGATCATTTAGATATACGATGAATAATAGGGGACCCAGTACCGAGCCTTGTGGTACCCCGCTAGTAACCGAGCACCACTCTGATTTCTCTCCATTTATGCAAACCCTCTGTTTTCTGTCTTTTAACCATTGTTTGATCCATCTGAGCACAGCTCCTCCTATACCATGAGCTTCCAGCTTTTTAACTAATCTTTTGTGAGGAACTCTATCAAAAGCTTTGCTAAAATCTAGATATATTGTATCATATTCTTTGCCACAATCTACTGCCTCGTAAACTTCTGAATAAAAAGACAGTAAGTTTGTAAGGCAAGAAAAACCCTTAAGAAACCCGTGTTGTGAAAGTTTTATCAGTCTGTGTAATTCTAGATGTGCCCTTATTTTATTTGCAATTATGGATTCTAGAATCTTATATATATATATATATATATATATATATATATATATATATATATATATATATATATATATATATATATATATATATATATATATATATATATATATATACATATATATATATATATATATATATATATATATATATATATATATATATATATATATATATATATATATATATATATATATATATATGCTAATAAAAAAAAAAAGTGTAGGGATGAACCCATATTCGAATAAAGTACACATAAAGCTCCAAAACACAGTATTCTATACAGCATACAATTTTTTAGTATGGCAACACTGTTTTCATTGCATAATATTTTTCTAAGCGCTCTTCTTCACTAGAGACGTAGGAATTGGCAGCACTGGTGATTACCTAATTGTGATTACCTAATTGTGTTTACGGGAAAGAGCCCAAAGCTCGTATCTTCCCGTCTCCTCATCGGTTCCATTTTATACTTAGTGATACTTATCATACCTGTCCTTAAAACTATGGATTGAGATAGCATTAACTACCTCCTCGCTTAGCCAATTCTAATTATCAACTACTCTTAAACTGAAAAAGTATTTCCTTACATCCTGCAAAGAAGTTTTCTTACCAAGCTTCAAACTATGACCTCTAGTTCTAGAGCCAGCCATATCAAAATATCGATCCCTATCCACTCTATCATAACCATGAAGGAATTTAAAGACTGTCACCATATCCCCCCTCACTCTTCTAGCTTCGAGTGATGGTAAGTCTAATTCCCTCAGCCTCTCATCATAACTGAGATTGCGTATTTCTGGCACCAGTTTCGTGGCATGTCTTTGAACTTTTTCAAGCTTAGCTATGTGCTTTTTCAAGTGCGGATTCCAAAAGGGACATAAATATTTCTGAACATTTCCTTGTGCATGTGCCTGAAGGCTACCCTTACATTTGATAAGAATGCATATGCTGCCCTTACTATGCCATTTATATGTATTTCTGGAGACAAATCTGCCAGTATGTTTACTCCTAGATCTCTCTCATTTTCTGTCTCTTGAAGTTGTACTCCAGCCACCGAGTAGTCAAGCTTGGGCCTTCTTGCACTTGAACCCATTCTCATTACCTTACATTTTGAAGTATTGAATTTCATTAGCCACTTTTCTGGCCACTCATGCAGATTATTTAGATCCTCCTGAAGTTCTCTACCATTGTTCTCGTTTTTTACTTTCTTCACAATCTTTGCATCATCTGCAAACATATTCATGAATGAATTTACAGAATCTGGTAGGTCATTTACATATACAAGGAACAAAAGTGGCCCTAAAACTGAACCCTGTGGAACTCCACTACTAACTCCTCTCCATTCAGACACTGAGTGTCTTACTCTAACCCTCTGTTCCCTTCCCTCTAAGTAAGTTTTTATCCACTCCAAAACATTTCCACCTATTCTAGCCATTGATTGCAGCTTCCTAATAAGTCTGCCATGTGGAACAGTGTCAAACGCTTTCTGGAAGTCTATGAATATGCAATCTGCCCAGCCCTCTCTTTCCTGTAAGATTTGGCTTACCTCATCATAAAATTCTAATAAGTTTGTTACTGTTGATCTACCTTCTCTGAAGCCATGTTGCCTCACTGACAAAATGTTGAAGGATTCCAAGTGAAGAGAGATATGTTTCCTTAGTAGTTTCTCCATAACTTTGCAAACTATGCTGGTCAAGGAAACTGGTCTATAGTTCAGAGCCGTATCCCTCCTTCCCTTTTTGAAGATAGGTATCACATTTGCTTGGATCAGTGTTTACATAATTGTTTACCTAATTGTGTCTACGGGAAAGACCCCTATGTTCGTAGTTCCCAGTCTTCTGAACGGTTCCATCTCTATACTTAATAATAGTTATCATATTTGTGATTAAAACTGTGAATACCGTTAGCTTTAACTACTCCCCTTCTTAGCCAATTTCAACCATCAACTATTCTTACACCAGTAAAGTACTTCCTTACATTTTGCAAAGATGTTTCTTACAAATTCTTCAAACTATGACATCTAGTTCTAGAACAGGTATATTATTATATCGATCCCTATTCACACTTTGAAAACCTTAATGGAATTTTAAAACCATTAATATATCCTCCTATTCCTTCAAGCTTCAATGGATAGTAAGTTTAATTCCCTCAGCATCTCCTCCTAACTGAGATTGCGATTCTATGACAGCAACTTCGTAGACTGTATCTGAACTATTTAAGCTTATTTGCATGCTTTTCCAAGAGCGAATTCAAAAAGGATGCTGCATATTCAAGCTTTGGCCTCACATAATTTACTGTGGTGTAAATTAGAGAAGTTATCGTTAGATATTAATTATTGCTTGTGTTTTTGGTTTCCTTCATGCTCTTATCTTAGTTTGTGTCAACAAGTTTTGGGCAGCATAACTGTCACTATGTTTATATAATAGAGTGGTAACCATGAGTGGCATGGTGATGGAACGGGGGTTGTGCTGAGGAGGTAGGTCATGAAGGCATATTTGGCGGAAGAGAGAGGAGAGACAAAGGAGTTATTGGTAAGTCGTGTCTAATTCTGTCTGATGCTTTCTTGGTTTGTGTTGGTTTCATTGGTTACTAAGGTCGGTATTTCTTGTCATAGTGGATTCTAGTAATTAGTTCTTTGTATCTTTTATTTCTTGAGCAGTTTCCAAGATGAATAGTGAAGTTTCTGTCCCTTCATTTTCTTATTTCACAAGTTATATAGGCCATTGAATGTCATGGCAACTAAGAGTACATTTCATGCCGAGATACTGAAATTATATAATGGGAAGGGAAATGTTGTTGCATGGTTAAAGAAGGCGGAGATAGTGGCAAACCTGACGGATATTAAAGGTTTGGCTAGTTTTGTATCTCTGTTTCTGGAAGGGGAAGCATAAGCACTGTATCTGGATCTGGCTGAGAGGGATGATTCAGATGTTGATAAGATCAAGTGTAGACTGAAAGAAGCTTTTGCTTCTTAGGTATGTTTTGGTATGGTTGATGCTTTTGGGAGGTTTAAAAGGCTGCAGTGGTTTGCTACTAAAATATGGTTAGCTGGATGGACTGGGGAAGACGTGTAGAGAGAGCTGCAGAGTTATAATTTGCAGACTGAATACCAATGGAATTACAAAAAAATAATGGATATTAAGTTAGTGGGTATGGATGATATATTAGTTAGAGCTAGAGTTTTGACAATAGGAAGAGGTAAAGAAGTAGTGGCAGTAGCTAACAAAATATTGACTGCAGTGAAAAATCAGCAGACTCGTATTTCACTAGCCTTTTGAAGAAGTGTGTTTGGTTATGGCATAAAATTTGAGGGACAGATGCTATGTCTGACATCCAATTTCTCCATTATTCAGGAGTTGAAATTGGCACTGCGACACCATCTTGCTATGCCAAATGGTAGAGAGGAAGATGCACGAGGGTTCAGGGGCCGATGTTTCATATGTAATTACCTAATTGTGCTTATGGGAAAGAGACCCTTACTAGCATATGCCCGTCTCCTAATCGATTCCATTTTTGTATCTAGTAAAACTTATCATACCTGTCCTTAAAACTATGGATTTAGTGTACCTCCTCGCTTGGCGAATTCCAATCATCAACTACTCTTACAATAAAAAAAAAAAGTACTTCCTTACATCCTGCAAAGAAGTTTTCTTACGAAGCTTCAAACTATTACCTCTAGTTCTAGTCCCAGCCATATCAAAATATTGATCCCTATCTACCCTGTCATAACTATGAAGGAATTTAAATACCGTCACCATATCCCCCTAATTCCCCTAGCTTTGAGTGATGGTAAATCTAATTCCCCCAGCCTCTCCTCATAACTGAGATTGCATATTTCTAGCACCAGTTTCGTGGCATGTCTTTGAACTTTTTCCAGCTTGACTATGTGCTTTTTTCAAGTGTAGATTCCAAAAAGGGGCTGCATATTTAAGCTTTGTAATTTTAAGCTCTGGGTAAAATAAAATATATAACAAAGCTTGAGCTTTATTCTTGAAGCTGTAATAAACAAAAAAGCCACTCATCCGGGCACCAGCAATAGACGATTCCAGTATAAGTACTTCAATATCACAATAAAAGAGTTAAACTCTGTTTCATAGGATTAGAAGCCATGAACCTTTATAATGTATTATCATTTTGTTTATTTAGTAGATCATAGAAAATTAATGGAAACAAGCATAAACCAATTAATATTACAAATAAATGCAAACAAATAGGAAATAAATACGAATAAGATAGCAATCAGAATAAATAATAAGAAACAATAATAAATAATTAAGCCTCAGCTCTCACATTTCCTTTTCCCATAGAAAAAAAAATCAACTTCTATTTTCAAAATATCTAAGTGGTTATAATAATAATACCAGTTAACTTTGAATATATACCTACTTTATAAATCCAACCGCTCTGGCGGTTTTATAGTTCTACAAGACCTACGAAGGTGTACTGGTTCTGGCACTGTCATGGGAGCATGCATGGAGTAATCAGAACTCTCAACCATGCTATTAGGATTTATAACATTGCTCTCCGGTTCATTAATCACATAAGAATTTGATGTAAGACTAGATGGAATAGAAGGCAAAACTGGCTTACAAGTAACACCATAATTCTGATTATTACTGGGAAAAATGTATTCTTCTACACTAGGAGTAAATGTAGGCATAAGGTGGTCTGAATGTCTTTTTCAAACTATATTACACAAAATTTTAAGTTGTACTCTAGTCAAAACCTTAATATTTTCAAAAGAAATGTCTCGATTACTCAAAGCTTCTATAACATGAACATATTCATTAGGGGTACTAGAATCCAAACTAGAATCCAGTACTGGCAACCAACTGAGTGCATCCGCGACAACATTATATTTTCCTGCTTTAAAATTTAAGTCATAATCGTACTGTGACAAAAGCAAAGCCCATCGCTGTACTGTAGCGTTTGCATTTACAGGGATCTGTTTGGTTCTACCAAACAATCCAAGTAATGGTCTGTGATCAGTTCTAAGAATAAATCTATGACCCAATAAAAATATTCAAATTTGACTACAGCATAGACCAAAGCCAGAACTTCCTTGTCTAACTGGTAGTAATTTAATTCTGCAGATGATAACTTTTTGCTAGCAAAATAGACTGTTTTTTCGATACCATGCATTTCTTACATCAAAACGCAACCAACATCCACTGGAGATGCATCTACTTCTACAATTACTGGATGATTTCTATCAAATTAGCAATCAATTCTGACTTGGATAACTCTGCTTTGACATTACTGAAAGCATTAGCTTCTACAGATGACCATTTAAATTTGGCACCTTTCTTCAACAAATCATATAAGGGAGACAAAGTACTAAAACTATTCTTTACAAATATGCTATAATAAGTAACCATACCCAAAAACGATTGTACATCACTGACAGACTTTGGAGGGGGCTCTTCCAAAATAGCTTCAAGTTTTTCGGGTGATGGTTTAATTCCATCACCACAAATGACATAGCCTAAATTTTCAAGAGAATCAGTATTCAAAGCAGTTTTCTTTTTATTTATAGCTACATTGTGCTTTTGTAAGTCCCTCACAACTCTGTCTGCTCTTTCATCATGCTTTTTTGTGTTTGTCCTCCAACAAGAATATCATCTAAAAAGGCTACAACACCATCAATATTCATCAAAATCTGGGAAATAAATCTTTGAAAGATAGCTGGTGATGATGTCAAACCAAAAGGATGTCTTTTATATTTAAAAAGACCTTTATGAGTACTTATTACAAGAAGCTTTTGGCTTTCGTCATCAACTGGAAATTGCAAGTATGCATTTTCAAGATCAATTTTAGAAAATATTTTACTCATGCCAGTTACTGATAGAATCTCATCTACCCTTGGAAGTGGATATTTATCACAAATAATGTTTTGGTTCAACTCTTTAAAATCTCCACAAATCCTCATAGATTTCTTATCTGCTTTTAATACTGGAACAATGGGAGCCACCCAGTCACTAAAACTTACTGGGTCTATAATGTCATCAGAAACCAATTTATCTAAAGTATCCTCTACTAATTTCTTATAATGAAATTACAATGTTCTAGCCTTCTGAAACTTTGGTACTGCATTACCTTTAAGATAAGCCTTAGCTGCTATGCTCGTAATTGGCAATTTTGAATCAGCTGAAAATTTATCTAGCTGAGCTCTAGCATCCATTACACTGTTTATTAGTTTATTTTCACAATCAACAACACCTGTCAATGCAATTCCAATCTTAGACATTAAATCCCTACCACACAAGTTTGGGTTATAATTGTCAACAACATAAAATCTATGTCTTATTCTGAAATCATTATAAACAACATTCACTTAAACATTACCCATGACATTAACATTACTATTTCCATAAGCTTTTAGTTTTTTTTTTATTACAATTCTGCATAGGTAAAGGTAAGCACTGAACCGATTTGCAACCTAAAGTAGAAACTCTAGCTCCACTATCAACTTCATATGGAATTTCTTTACCATTTAAGTGTAGATTAATCTTGGTTATTACAGTAGGGCAATTTTCTACACTCAAAATCCTGTTTTCTTTCCCAACTGGAGCAGATTCACTTCGACTTAATAACTGATTACAGTCACTATCTTTCTCTAGTAGGGTTTTTCTTACCCTTTCTGTTTTTTCTGACAAAGTGGTATGGCTGGTTTTCCGTCACCATACTTTTGGTTCTCGGAACTCTGAGAAAACATAGAACCCTGGGAAACTTCCTTATTAAAATTACAAACTTTTTTCACGTATCCTATTTTGTTACAAACTTAACAAGAAAGATGAGAAAAGCGACAATCCTCACTACAGTGAGGGTAATCACAATGTCGGCAACTCGCCTCTTTTCTACCATTAGGGGTAGGAGTAAGCCTATTTGAATTAATGTTCAAAGTATTCACTTGAGTAGGAAGTTTTCACCACAAAAAGCTTTTTCAAAATTTAATACTCTGTCCAATGTGGCAGAAGTCATAGTTTGCAAGTTTAGATTTTTCGCTCCGAAATTAGGAAAATATACTTCTGATTCAATAGCCATAAACAATTGATTGCAATCCCTAGCATCAAACTGATTGCCAAAATTACAGTCTTTGGCGAGTGCTTTGAGATCAGCCAAAAAAAAAAAAAAAAAAAAAAAACGCAGATTTTCATCAGGTTTCTTTTTTCTTTGCTGAACTTATATTATGATTCTGTGATAAGAAGGCTTGTCAATAAAATAACCTTCCAAAATCTCTACTAAATCAGAAAAACTCTTAAGTTGAGTCATATCTGGTGCACACAGACTAGCTAGAGTGTTATATACTTCACATCCTAGAGAAACAAGAAAGCAATTTTTCTGTTTAGCACTTTCAGTTATACCACTGTGGGCAAAATGTGCCTCATGCATTGACATCCAAACATCAAAGCTCATTAGTTTGGAATTAATAGGCTCAATTTTTGCGTTGGTGCTAGCCATGGTTAGTCTAGCCTAGGTAACATATGAAGTATTTTTCAAAAACAACCAAAGCCAATCTTCATTACCTCAATCCACATGGGCCTACTAGGCTAACAGGAGCAATAGGCAGCATAGCCTAACCTATCAAAAACTTGCTGGTTCTAAACCTACTGGTAGCCTAGCCTAGCATAGGCTTTAGAAATCCCACTTATCTCTTGAAAATAGGCAGTCATAATGGGTCAAAAACAGCTTCAAAGCGTTGAGATTCAATCTAGACAGCTCATTACCAGAAATATTGGGTCGTAAGTCTTGTAATTTTAAGCTCTGGGTAAAATGAAATTTACAACAAAACTTGAGCTTTATTCTTGAAGCTGGGAAAAAAAAAAACACTCATCCGGGCATCAACAATAGACGATTCCAGTATAAGTACTTGAATATCACAATAAGAGAATTAAACTCTATTTAATAGGATTAGAAGCTATGAACCTTTATAATGTGTACTTACTTTGTTTATTTAGTAGATCATAAAGAATTAATGGAAACAAGCATAAACCAATTAATATTACAAATAAATGCAAACAAATAGGAAATAAATACTAATAAGAAAAGAATCAGAATAAATAATAAGAAATAATAATAAATAATTATACCTCAACTCTCACACTTTGGCCTCACATAGGTTACATAAATATTTCTGAACATTTCCTTGTGCGTGTGCCTGAAGGATACCCTTACATTTGCAAAGAAAGAATATGCTGCCCTCACCATGCCATTTATATGCATTTCTGGCGACAAATCTGTCAGTATAGTTACTTCTAGATCTCTCTCATTCTCTGTCTATTGAAGTTCTGCTCCTGCTTTTTCATGATACTCATGATAGATGAATAACTATTTATCACACGGCAGATGAAACATGACTAAGAGACAAAGAAGGCGTGAAAGACACTTTGGCATACATTCGTAAAAATGAGGTGTGCAGTTATTGAAATAATAACCCATCGTCTCTCCCCAAGATTATGCATATGTAAATATGATAATCTTAAGACAAATACAATTATAATAATGTTAATTACAATAAATTTAATATATAACAAACAGAATCCTAATCTGTAATACAAGAGTAAAGTAACATATTTATCAGATCACACATAATCATTAAGCCAGTGGGGGTTTTCCGTGGCCATTGGGGTCTGGTACTCTGTTGGTGAAGGGTGGGAAGCAAGCGCATGTTCTAGGGCAATTGAGCGACAGCTGGCTGATTTTCACTTTAATGGACTGACAGGGGTGTGGTGGGGGGCATTGCCCAAACTTGTTGCAAGTGTTTGCAATTTCTTACAGACACCTTGTCGCTTCCATCTAGTCTGACGATATATTATCGATATGGGCGTGCAACCATAATGACCCTCATTCTATCCAACCACTTCAAGGAAGGACCCTGTATCCTGATGTGAGACCCCACATGCACAGGGTCTAGCTTGCTATGACTTGTCCCAGGGGGAACATAGCATGTCACCAGAGAAAGCCATACAAAGTTCTCAATGACAGCGAGTGCGATGCCAGTACCTATTGACTTTGTTGTTTTGTCTCACTGTCAGTACTTGTCTCAGAGTTGTCTTTCCATTGCCATCTGAGCAGGGACCAGGATATGTCTCGCAGAGGTGTGCATAGGTACTGGAGTAGGGCCTGGGATGCCTTGCCTGTGTCCAGGTTGCTTTTGGTAGCTATGTTTAAGTGAAGAACCCTTTTAGCCAACTTGATGACAACTTCGGCTCTGCCATTAGACTTGGGGTAGTGTGCAGAAAATAGGCAGACTGAGACCCCCCATCTCTTGAGGGAGGCTAGCATTTCCTCACTCCCCAGGTGAGTTCTGTTGTCCATTGACAACTGCTCCAGTGCCTCTTACTGGGTGAAGAATCCTTGTTGCTTGGTAATGATTTTACTGGAGGAGGTACCACTGGAGTAATTTGTGATCTCCAGCCAACCTGTGGGCCTATCCCTATACGCCAGGTACATGTGTCCCTTGAGCTAAATGAAATCTACCACCGTCTGTTGGAAGGGGTATTCAGGGGGTCGTAACTTGAGTTTTGGACAGAAAGAAGGTGCATGAATGTCGCAGTAAATGCAGGTAGACCTATGATACCAAAAGTACCCCTTTGCACCGGGCCAGTATGCTGTCTGTCAGGCTCTCCTGAGAATTAAGTCTAGTCCTTGATGACCTGCATGTAAGTTTGTTTAAATCCTGTGACAAAGGGATTTCAGGACTACCAGGTGTATGCAGCCTTCCTCTTGACTAGGTTTTGGGCCATGCTTAATCTGTCTCTTATGCCATAGAATAGGTGGAGACACATTAATTCCTGTCCCTATTAGGGGAGGTCAATCACAAGCTAATTATCGAACTATGAGTGGTTGACTGACAGGGTTTTCTGCAGCTGGGGTCGAGACAGTTTTCTCGTTCATGGTGCAGCCATCTTTCTAACCTAGTGCCGTCACAGTAGCCACAGTCAATGGCTGCTGCTAGGTCGCCATTTTCTCTGAATTTGGAGGTGCCTGTAAGGAGGGGTACCTGGAGAGGAAGTCTCCAACAGAATTCCTTTTGCCATGCAGGTATTGAATGGTATACTTATACTGAAGAGTTTTCTCCCTGAGGCAGAATAATCTTGAGTTGACCACATCTACAAGGGTCTGGTCCCTTAAGCATTTCACCAAGGAGCGATGATCGGTGACCAGATTGAGCATCAGACAACCCAACAGCAATAGTCTTGCTAATAATAGTGAAAATAATAATAATAATAATAATAATAATAATAATAATAATAATAATAATAATAATAATAATAATAATAATAATAATAATAACTACAACTTGATATCTGTTAACCAAAACCAAGTAAATGTATTCTATTTTCAATCAACAGCTTTTCCCATATTTTTATAGGGTCGCTGTTTATCGCTGTCCTTATTGAGGCTACAGGATGGCTTTAGCTCAGAGTTTCACAGCTGGATTCCCGTCTTGATATCAATCCTTTCCACTGTAATTACCCAATTGTAGTTCTTGCTCAAATATAGAGCTTTAAATATATATATATATATATATATATATATATATATATATATATATATATATATATATATATATATATATATATATATATATATATATATATATATATACAATATATATATATATATATATATATATATATATATATATATATATATATATATATATATATATATATATATATATATATATATATATATATATACATACATACATATACCTTGGCTGTTTCCCCCTTAAATTGGGGGGTAGCCGACATCAAAAAAGGAAAACAGTTGGGGGAGAAGTTATTCTCCCCTCTACTCCCCCTCTTCTTTGACGTCTCACAGGAGGTTGGTACAAGGGGGGGGATTCCTAGTCCCCCCGCCCCGTCCACTTTTAGTCGCCTTTTACGACACGCAGGGAATACACACACACACACACACATATATATATATATATATATATATATATATATATATATATATATATATATATATATATATATATATATATATATATATATATATATATATATATATATATATATATATAATCAAAACAAATTAATTATCCCTTTTTACATGGCTCCTGCTATATCCAGACAACTACGTCTGAAGTTATGACTAAAATTCTGCCTATATTAGTTTTATTTTATAACTTTGACATAATGATTTATTATACTTAAATGCACGAGTGTCTCTGTTTGAAATTTGTTTTTTTCTTGGGCTTTTTGTTAAGAGTTCTAATAGAACTGCATCTGGAAAAGTTTTTTTCACCTTCTTGATCAACACCTCCTTCCATATTTGTTGGGTTGGGTATTCCAAACTAATCTTTTCATCTCTTGTGTTCGCACACCTCTTCTCCACTCTGTCCAATCTCTCTTACTTCACTTTCTGAACTGGCCCTCTAATATTATTGCTTATTTTAACATTGTGATTTTGTGGAGACAATAGTTATCATTTATAATTTCGTATAATTTGGATCTGGTAACATTGTTTGGCAACACTGAGAATGGGATGTTGTTTACAGTTTTATGCAGACGTTTGGGGATGAAGAGCAGTGCTTGTGGTGTTGTCGAGTTGGTTGAGCTGCGTGATGGATTTGCTTTATTGGTTGAGTTGTGAGACGGAATTGCTTCATTACTAAGTTGTGGAGGCTTAGTGGGAGCTCATAGTATAGGTGTTGATTTCTTTTGTATGTGGTGGATTGGAGAAAGTGGGCAAGAATTCGACTTTTAGACAGTTTTGAGTGGGCTTTTAACTTCCAACACATGCAGGTGGAGTTACATTGAGGTAAGTGATATATATTATATTTTTCTATCTCGACCACACGCTATCTAGCCTGTTTAAAAAGCACTATGGTTGCAAAAGCAAATTGTGTGGTGAAATGATGAAATCATTTAATGGCCAAGGTGATGTGCTTGTCTGGCTAAAAAAGGCCGAGTTGGTGATGAGATTAGTGGAATTTAAGGATTTAGCCACTTTTATACCTTTGTACCTGGAAGGAGATGATTTGGCTCTGTATCTCAAAATGAGTGATGATAAACAACTAGATGCCAAGACTATCGAGAGCAGCTTGAAGTTGGCCTTCTCACAAGGGACGTTCGAGGCCTATGGAAGGCTTAGGAAGACACACTGGACAGGTGAGCAATTGGATTTTTTGCAAATAAGATCAGGCAATTAGCAGGACTGGCATGTTGGAAGGGAGAGGGTCGAGAGCAGTCCGTAAAGCTGGCATTTGTGACTGGTTCCCCAGATCGGATCTCCATTTAACTTCAGTAGACAAAGGATGTTGAAACATTAGATATGACTGAGCTAACTGTAAGAGCTAGAGCGCTAACATCAGGTGGTGGGGGTCAAGAAGTTGCAGTAATTGTGGCCAGAGGGCCTTCATTGATGTTACGGCAGCAAAGGTCCCAGTTGCCGGGATATCGTCATCACAAGGTCAGCAAGGAGGCAGGAAATGAGAAAATAAGATGTACAAGGGTCACTGTTACAGGTGCGGTGGGCCTCATAAGGCAAAAAAGACTATGACTGAAGGTATTAGGATGCAACTAGGACTGGTCCAGACAGTCCCAGGTTGAGTCTTCCTTCAGGACGGTTCTTTCCTCATGCCTACATCTACACTGAATATTCTGGCATATTCATTACACATCTCTTGCTATTCCATTACATTTGACAAGTTACAACACTCTGCACATCTGCCTCTTTTACTTTCCTTTTCCTCATATTTTGTCATTATTTATGGAAGGTTCACAACTAATGGCCCCAAGTACCCGGCATAGTGGGGTGCGAAGAATCTCCTGGGATTGTGTTGACTCCACCATTGGCTTGAGGGCAGACACGCCTGGTGGTAGTAATGGTTCTGCTCTTAACCTTGCACCTCCCAATAGATCTGCTTCTTTCACTCTTCACTATTCAAACATTCGTGGGCTGAACTCTAATCTTTCGTCTGTGGAACAGCACTTGGGCACTTTCCTCCCTAACCTCCTCCTCCTATCTGAAACCCAATTGTCTATACATGCTTCCACTGACCCTTTCCAAATCTCCCACTATAATCTGTATACTCGTTTTCGTTCCAAAGGTGGGGTCTGTGCTTACTACAACATTAACACTCCTACTGTGAGGCTCATGGACCTTGAATCTCCTGACTTTGATGTTCTCTGGCTAAAAGTCTATCTCTCCACTACCACTATCATCCTTTGCTTCTGCTACTGTTCTCCAAACTCCACCGAGTTTGTGTCTTTCTTTGAATATCTCTCCTCGTGCCATGAGTCCTTGCTATCATCTCACCCACATGCCGAAGTTCTCTACATTGGAGATTTAAATGTACACCACAGTGAGTGGCTTCATTCTTCTCACACTTATGTGGGAGGAAGTGAGGCTCTTGCTTTCTCTATTACTCACGATCTGGAGCAAATTATCAAACATCCTACTCGCGTTCCTGATCGTCACGAACATGCTGCAAACACTCTTGACCTATTTTTTACTTCTAACCCTTCAAACTACTCTTATTCTGTGCTTTCCCCTCTTGGTAAATCTGACCACTCCATGATCTCTGTCTCTTCCATTTTCGCTCCCCAACCACCAATCCCTCCTACTCAATGCCGCCCTTGGCACTTCGAGTGAACCCAATATGAAAATTTGCGTAACTTTCTCTTTGACTTCCCATGGGATGACTACTGCTTTCGGTCCCGCAACTCTGATCGGGTAGTTGTAAAAGTTGCCGAGATCATGACCGCGGGAATGGAGGCGTACATCCCCTCTTCTACAAAAACTTTCCTTCCCCCTATACCTTGGTTTGACCGTGCCTGCTCCATGGCTATCCAGGCTAGGAATCAGGCTCACCGATCTTACCAAGCCTCTCCTTCCGATTTAACTCGCTCTGCTTTTATTATAGCTAGGAATCGCTGTACTGCTCAGATTCGAAGGTCTAAAGCTTCCTTTATAAGAAAGAGAGTTGATGACCTTAACTCCTCTCCCACTGACAAATGCTTCTGGTCCTTAGACAAAAACCTCTCCAAAAACTTCTGTAACTCAAGCTTTCCCCCTCTCATTCGTTCTGATGGTTCTATAGCTTGCTCTCCCACTGACAAAGCCACTCTCTTTGGCTCTCATATTTCTGCCAACTCTTCTATCAATGATTCCAGCGCACCTGTTCCTCAGTCTTTTCCCCTCTCTAACCCTATGCCCTCCCTTATTCTTTCTTCACACAAAGTTCATAAGGTTCTTCGCTCACTAAAGACAAACAAGGCATCTGCTCCCGGTGGTATCCCTGCAAGGTTCCTTAAGGAGTTTGCAGATGAACTGGCTCCCGTGCTTTGCTGTCTTTTTTGCCTCATTCTGTCAACCAGTATCTATCCTTCATCTTGGAAGCATGCTCTAGTTCAGCCTGTTCCTATGAAGGGTGACCGCTCTATTCCTTCTAACTAGCAACCTATTGCTCTAACCTCCTCTATTGCTAAAGTTTTCGAAACTTTGCTCGAAGATCACTTCTTGAAATGCCTTGAATCTAACTCACTTATCTCCAATCACCAGTACGGCTTCTGCAAGGCAAGATCCACTGGTGATCTCCTGTCCTATCTTACTCATGTATGGTCATCTTCTCTAAGGAACTATGGGGAATCCTTTGTCGTCGCCCTTGATATCTCTAAGGCTTTTGACAGAGTCTGGCACAAGGCTCTGTTGGCCAAACTCCCTGACTATGGCTTTACCCCTTCTTTCTGTTCTCTGATTTCCAGTTTTCTTACTAACCATTCTATATCTGTAATTGTTGATGGCGCGACATCTAGCCCTTTCTCTGTTTCCAGTGGTGTTCCACAGGGCTCTGTTCTTTCACCTACTCTCTTCCTTCTCTTCATCAATGATCTTCTACAATCTCCATCTTCCTCTCTTCTTCATGCCTTTGCCGATGATTCTACCCTTCACTTTTCCTCTGCCTTTTCTTCACAACCTTCATCTGTTACTCGTAATCAATCTCGTATCACTCTTTCTTCTACTCTTAACTCCGATTTGCAGAGAGTATCTGAATGGGGCACTCAAAATTTAGTTAAATTCAATGCCTCCAAGACACAGTTTCTGGCTATCTCTTTATCTTCTTCTCTTCCTGATAACCCTATTGTCTTCAAAACTAATGAAATTTGCCCTCTTAACTCTATCAATATATTAGGAATCCATATAGCCTCTAACTTGTCTTGGAGGAATCACATAATCCAATTTTCTAAATCTTCATCCAAAAAATTGGGGGTTTTGTTTCGTTTTCGTTATTACTTTTCCTCATTGCAGTTACTTAAACTTTACAAAGGTCTTATCTGCCCCTGCTTAGAATACTGCTCACACATCTGGGGTGCTTCTTCCTTTACTTATCTTCTTGATAGGGTTGAATATAAGGCAGTCAGACTCATTAATGATCCTTCTCTTACTTCTAACCTGGATTCTCTCTCTCTTCGCCGTAAGGTATCTTTCCTTTCGCTTTTCTATCGCTACTACTTCCATCGCTGCTCTGATGAGTTGGCGAGTTGCATCCCTCCTCCACTGCCAAGGCCACGTAATACTCGCCAAGCTGGCTCATCTCACAAGTACTGTTTGGAGATTTGTAGCTCGCAGACTGGTCGGTGCAGCAACTGCTTCTTCCCATCTACCTCCAGACTCTGGAACTCTCTTCCTCCTTCTGTCTTTCCTAATTCTTAAGACCTTTCATCCTTCAAAAAGCAGATCTATCGTCATCTCAGAGCCTAGTCCTCCATAACTCTGGGTCCTCTTTACGTTGACTGTTTTTTTCTGTCTGTCGTGTTCCTTTGTGTGACATTACCTCATCTCTGCCTTGCCCTTAACCTTTTTCTTTTCCTTCGTCTTGGTATTTTCTCGTGCCCGGACGTTTGTTGATGAGGGCAGTTTCTGCCTGTCCCGATGTCACACTCTTAAAAAAAAAAAATGGCTACAAGGAGCCACAACCACCCATAATGTGCTACAAGTGTGGGAAGGAAAGTCATATTGCAAGCCACTGCGAGCAGGGAAATGGTAAAGGGGGAGCTGCTGCGCTGGAAGCTACCCCATCAGACAACCAAAGGCATTTCCATCTTCATTGCCAGTGATCAGTATTACCATGGGAGTAAGGAAGGTGAGGGCACTTGTTGAGTCAGTTTGTTCCATCACAGTGTGTGCTTTTCAATTGGTGGGGAAATGCACAGCAAAGGTAGAAGGGTTAGTAACGGTGGATGGAAGACAGATTGAATGTGAGGGCAGTAAAGAGATAGCATTGACAGTGCAATGAATACACTTGAGAACTACAGCAATTGTGATTGATAAGGTGATAACTGACATAGATGTAGTAATGGGAATGGTTATGATTAGCAGACTGAGTGGTGTGACAATTCGTGATGAATTTTTAGTTTTTGCTTTGTGCAGGTACCAGTGAACATTTCACAAGTAGCAAGAGGCAGGATAAGGTGTACAGTGACAGTTGTGAATGCAGGGCTGAGAGGGTGGCAGGAAAAGTGAAAGCCAAGGTAAATGGGAAATTGATAGGAGAGCTAGCCACAGAATAGAAGGCCAGTCTGTGCAAGGTTATGGACAAGGATTTCTTTGCAGAGTTTAATGGTACAAAATGGGTGGTGAAGTGGTATTTTAAAGAGGGTCTGCTGGTGTTAAAGTACAAGGTGGGCTGCTGTGAGAGTGAAATGAGAGAGCATGTTAGAAAGAATTTGACGAAGGGTGGAGAGGTGGATCGATGAAGGTATACTGGTGCCATGGGGACCGAAGTAGAATGTGAAGTGCTACCATTAATGGCGGTAGTTCAGACAATCAAGAACAAAGTTTGGCCAGTACTGGAATACTGCGAACTTAACCAATACATTTTGTCTCACACTGTGCAGAAAATTTGTGGGCCATTATCCTGTGGCAGGTTGGTTATGGGTACCTTATAGATATGTAAAGAGGAGAGCAGAGGGATCAGATTGGAAGACAAGGCCTTCCTCACACTAGTTAACATATCTGCCTTGTTCTTCTCCGATAGTACAAAACATAGGCGCAACTCCATCCCAAACTCCAAGTGGTGCTTAACTATAATTTCCGAGGGTCCCTTCGTTGGAATCCTGTGCTCTGCTGCTGCAGTCAACTTCAACCAACCAAATGCTGTTGCTGAATCCGTCTTCACCTCAACATCTCGCAGTCCCCACTTCACAGCTATATTGACCCCTTTCATTACAGCATCCAACTTTGCCACGTTGATATGGTTATAGTCCTTTTTCTTCCTCAACCATGCACCATCCTCCACGGTCTCATTGTCAATCTCTAAGATTACTCCTGTGGCAATACTGCTTGCATCGCACTACACAACACCCTTGCTTGACTTCGGGGCATACCATCTCCCTCTCACTGGGTCCTCTTGTTTCACTCTTTTTATAATCTCTTGCAGCATCTCCATCGTTTGCTGCCCAACCTTGTCTTCCCATCTGATGCCCTATTCTCTCCTCTTTACGTAATTACAAGCTACCCGTAACCAACCTGCCACAGGATAATGGCCCACCAATTTTCCGCACACAGAAAACAGCTCTCTCCTACTTAAGTCTTGCTGCACTTCCGGAATCTTATTACCTCTATGGAAAACGAGCTCATCATTCTTCCCTCTTTCCAATCTCAGACCCAAAGCAGTTCCCACTTCTATTGGCTCAAGTGGTTTCGTAGACAGCCCATGCAGACGCAGCTGCTCCACAACTTCCAATACACTAACCTTAGTCTCTTCTACCAGCATATCATCTATATATGTGTTTGTGGCCACTTCCATCCTTTTCCTCTTGCTGAATTCTGTCTTGATGATCTTGGTTATGATTCTAGGTGCTGAACTTAGCCTGAAGCGCAGCCTCATTAGGCAGTATGTCCTTCTTCCATAATTCACGAGTTGGTATTTCCACAGCTTCTCTGCAACATAGACTTGCAGGTAAACTGATTTCAGATCAACTATAGCAGAGATCCCACTCATCTGCCTCCACTCCCTCAGCATATCACTGCAAACATCAGTAGCATCATATCCAGTGTGAGACATAACGTATTGGTTAAGTTCGCGGTAGTCCAGTACTGGCCGAACTTTGTTCTTGTTTGGC
Organism: Halocaridina rubra; assembly: GCA_037179515.1. Lineage (NCBI taxonomy): Eukaryota > Metazoa > Arthropoda > Malacostraca > Decapoda > Atyidae > Halocaridina > Halocaridina rubra. The sequence continues at coordinate 22,150 of JAXCGZ010023514.1, forward strand.
TGAACCACCGCCATCAATGGTAGCACTCCACATTCAACTTCCGTCCCCCATGGCACCAGTATACCTTCATTGATCCACCTCTCCACCTCTTGGTCAAATTCTTCCCTAACATGCGCTCTCATTGCACTCTCATAGCAGCCCACCTTGTTCTCTAACACCGGCAGACCCTCTTTCCAATATCACTCCATCACTCACTTAGTACCATTAAACTCTGCAATGAAGTCCTTGTCCATGAACTTGCATAGACTGGCCTTCTATTCTGTGGCTAGCTCTCCTATCAACTTCCCATTTACCTTGGCTTTCACTTTTCCTGCCACCCTTTCCAGCCCTGCATTTACAACGGTCACTCCACATCTTAAAATTACCTCTCGCTACTTGCGAAATGTTCACTGGAATCGGCACATTGCCAAAAACTGCAAATCCATCAAAAATTGTCACACCACCCAGTCTGTTATTCATATCCATTCCCATTACTACATCTATGCCAGTTATCACCTTAGCAATCACAATTTCTGTAGTTATCAGGTGTATTCCTTGCACTGTTAACTCTATCTCTTTACTGCCCTCACATTCAATCTGTCTTCCATCCACCGTTACTAACCCTTCTACCTTTGCTGTGCATTTCCCCACCAATTGAAAAGCACACACGGTGATAAAACAAACTTACTCGACAATTGCTCTCACCTTCCTCCCTCCCATGGTAACACTGATCACTGGCGATGAAGATGGAAATGCCTTTAGTTGTCTGATGGGGTAGCTTCCGGCGCAGCAGCTCCCCCTTTACCATTTCCCTGCCCACAGTGGCTTGCAATATGACCTTCCTTCCCACACTTGTAGCACATTATGGGTGGTTGTGGCTCCTTGCACTCTCTTGCCATATGAGGCCTACCACACCTGTAACAGCAACCCTTGGACATCTTAATTTCTCATTTCCTGCCACCTTGCTGGTCTTGTCATGGCAAGACCCCCGGCAACTGGATCCTCTGCTGTCGTACCATCCGTGAAGGTCCTCTGCCCGCAACTGCTGCAACTTTTTGTCCCCAACCACCTGATGTTTGCACTCTAGCTCTTGCAATGAGCTCAGTCATATTTAATGTTTCAACATCTTTTGTCTGCTGAAGTTAAATGGAGATCCGATCTGGGAAACCAGTCACAAATGTCAGCTTTACGGACTGCTCCCGACCCTCTCCCTTCCATCCTGCCAGTCCAGCTAATCACCTGATCTCATTTGAAATAAAACATCCATTTGCTCACCTGTCCAGTGTGTCTTCCTAAGCCTTCCATAGGCCTCGAACATCCATTGTGAGAAGGACAACTTTAATCTGCTCTCCATCTTCTTGGCATCTAGCTGATCATCATCACTCATTTTGAGATACAGAGCCAAATCATCTCCTTCCAGGTACAAAGGTATAGAAGTGGCTAGATCCTTAATTTCCACCAATCTCACCACCAACTCGGCCTTTTTTAGCCAGACAAGCACATCACCTTGGCCATCAAATGATTTCATCATTTCACCACACAATTTGCCTTTTCCAGCCATAGTGATTTTTAGAGGGCCTAGATAGCTTGTGGTCGAGGTAGAAAAAAATAATATATATCACTTACCTCAACTTAACTCCACCTGCACATGTTGCAAGTTAAAAGTCCACTCACAACTGTCTAAAACCTGATTTCTTGCCCCCTTTCTCTAAACCACAATATACAAAAATATCAACACCTACATTGGCAACTCCCACTAAACCTCCACAACTCAATAATAAAGTAATTTTGTCTCACACCTCAACCAATAAAGCAAATCCGTCACACAACTCAACCAAGTCGATAACCCCACGAGCACTGCCCTTCATCGCCAAAACGCTTTGCCAAAAATGTAAACAACATCCCGATCACAGTGTTGCCAACCAGTGTTACCAGATCTAAATTATGCAAAATCATTAACGAAAACTATTGTCTCCACAAAACCACAGCTCTTCGATAAGGATGGCCAGTAGAGGGTCTACCCGATATGTGCTTATATGGAGATTCTTTCAATGAGGATTATGATGTAAGATAACCAAGGGGAGAGTTCGTGTGCATAAGACATGATGAAGTCCAAGACATTAGTACTACAGTTTTGAATGGGGGAGGTCTGCTAGGTTGCAGTCAAGCCAACTAAAATATCTACTGAGGCACTCATTGACATAAGGGCCAGAGGGTTTTGGAAAGTGGCCAGAAAGCATTCTATGATTTCATAGCTCTACCCATTGCCTCCAGTCCGTTACCATCACGCCTTTGAAAATGCACACTAAAAATAATGAGGGCACAAAACTTCTGGGGAATTGCTATAATTGAATTTGAATGGCTTAATTTCTTGTGCTTACGATATTGAGAAAACTTACACTCCAAAATCCGATATTGTATTCAAGATTACCAAAATTTCGACGCAAAAAAATTAACATCCAAGCTTTTTATGGTTGTGATACTGAATGTCTCTTTCTATGTTAATATCTGCAGTGCTTTGCCACAGTGGAATGAGGTTTGACAATAGGCAGCAAATGTAAAGTATTTAGATTTTGATGATGCAGTTCTTAAAAACTGAATAACCAAGCACGATTGGCTGAAAGAGAGAGAGAGAGAGAGAGAGAGAGAGAGAGAGAGAGAGAGAGAGAGAGAGAGAGAGAGAGAGAGAGAGAGAGAGAGAGAGAGAGAGAGAGAGAGAGAGGCTAATGTTCGAGTTGTCCACATTGTTTTTAAAATCTTTGAAATAAAAAAGACATGTTGGCAACCTATGCGAGATAGGAAGAGATAGTTATTTCATTCTTTCAGAAACAACAACAACAACAACAACAACAACAACAACAACTACTACTACTACTACTACTACTACTACTACTACTACTACTACTTCCACCATGTTCCCATGCGTGTCTTAAAAGTCGACTAAATGGGTGAAGACGAAGCTGGCAATCCCATCTTTAGTATGTTCCCTTCACAAAGAGTCTAATTTTTGCTATACACAGCCACCCTCCTTATATGGGGGATTATGGCTTTTGTATGTAGAAAGATAGACTACTACTTTTGCTGCTGCTACTGATATTTTCATCTTTACATATTTATCTGCACTAAAGACATATTTAAGAATATAAGAATCAGAACTGTAAACTTTTAAGATGCACAGAATATATGCACAATCATTTTTAACCTGTCCACGTCAATAGCATTAGCACATGTCCATGAGTGCACATCTGTTTTACACTAAGCAGAGTTACCATTTAATATTTACACATTCTTTTCTACTAAAATACTTAAGTAAAATATATCCATATAGTGCGTCTTAATTATAAGGACAAAATACCGCTAAATAGTGCATACAAATAAATAGAGTTACAGGAAAGTCTATATGAAATTCCTATTTTTTTTATTATGCGGCCTTTATAACGTTACACATTCGCACTCTTTCTCTTGCGAGAGTATCAGCTGTGTTGATTAGAAACGCAGGTGGAGACGGCCCAAACACTGAACGGGATCAAAGATCATCAGTATGGAAGAATCAGGGATTGAACCCAGTGGCTGTAGCAAGTGAGTTAGTGAACGAACTCGAAAATACAGAATATTTAAATATCAGCAGTGTGTGTCTCTTTTTCGTTACTTCACACGAGAGCAGGCAAATTATTGCGCTCTTGCCGCGTTGGCACTTCCTGTACGCACTGGATGGTACAGATTGTAATGAAATAAAAGGATATTATTATTATTATTATGTGCCTTATATTTATCAAGCTTATTGGTCTTGCATATAATATAGGGTAATGGTGAAAATGTTCTTATTCATGTTAATTCAGATTAATAGTTTCCTTTTGTATCAACGTATATAAAGAAATATATTTGACACTGTAAAAACAAAGGGTAGTAGTAGTAGTAGTAGTAGTAGTAGTAGTAGTAGTAGTAGTAGTAATAATAATAATAATAATAATAATAATAATAATAATAATAATAATAATAATAATAATAGTGATAAACTTTTGGCAATATATTCCGTGTTTTATTATTATTATTATTATTATTATTATTATTATTATTATTATTATTATTATTATTATTATTATTATTATTATTATTATTGTTATTATTATTATTATTGTTATTGTTATTATTATTATTATTATTATTATTATTATTATTATTATTATTATTATTATTATTATTATTATTATTGTTATTATTATTATTATTATTATTATTATTATTATTATTATTATTATTATTAAGACACGAAGATAATAACATTATTTTATTTTCTCATTTATAAATAAAATTATTTCCAACCATCCCTTTGACAATGCATAGAGGCATACATACATACATGTATAGTAACTTTTATTGATACATATAATTATAGTTGTATCCATTTCTTCTACTCTTTTTCAGAATAATAATGCAGCTTCCTGTGCACATACAGCTGGCCTCACCGGGAATGCACGAATGGGTAGTAAGACGAAGAGAAAATGTCCGATCTTGGCTCGTTTTTCTAAATACACAGAATTTCAAGGTTTATAACCAACGCATCTTTTGTCAATGGAATGCGAGTGTGCGTATGTGCGTGCGTGTGTGTGTGTGTGTGCGTGTGTATAAAATAACCTATTTGTAATGACCTAATTGTGCTTACGGGAAAGACCCCTATGTTCGTAACTCCCTGTCTCTTTATCGGTTCCATTTTTACACTCTGTGATACTTATCATATTTGTCCTTAAAACTATGAGTTAAGTTATCATTAACTACCTCCTCGCTTAGCGGATTCCAATCATAAACTATTCTAAAACTAGCAAAGTACATCCTTACATCCTGTTAATAAGTTTTCTTACGAAGCTTAGAACTATGACCTCTCTCCATATCTGAGATTGCGTATTTCTGGCACCAGCTTCGAGGCGTGTCTTTGAACTTTTTCGAGCTTATTTTTATGGTTTTTCAAGTGCAGCTTCCAAAAGGGGGTTGCATATTCAACCTTTGGCCTCACATTAGTTACGTGAATACTTCTGAACATTTCCTTGTCCATGTGCCTGAAGGCTACCCTTACATTTGCTAAGAAGGCATATGCTGTCCTAACTATGCCATTTATATGCATTCCCAGAGACAAATCTGCCAGTATGTTTACTCCTAGATCTCTCATTCTCCATTTCTAGAAGTTCTGCTTTTCAGTATCCATGCTTAGGACTCCTCACAATTGTACCCATTCTCATTACCCTAAATTTTGAAGTACATAATTTTATTAGTAACTTTTCTGACCACTCATGCAGACTATTTAGATCTTCCTGAAGTTCTCTGCCATTGTCCTCGTCTCTTACTTATTTCACAATCTTTACATCATCTGCAAACATATTCAATTTACCGACTGGTAGGTCATTTACATATACAAGGAACAAAAGTGGCCCTAAAATTAAACCTTGTGGAACTCCACTACTAACCCTTCTCCATTCAGACTGAGTGTCTTACTCTAACCCTATGTTCTGAGTAAGTGTTTATCCATTCCAAGACATTTCCACCTATTCTCGCCATTGCTTGCAGCTTTTTAATAAGTCTCTCATGTGGGACTTTATCGAATGCCTTCTGAAAAAATCTTGGAATATGCAATCCACCCAGCCCTCTATTTCCAGTCATCTTTAGCTTTAAAACCTGTTCTTCTACCTTCAGTTTTCCTCTGATAAAGTTGTGGAAAAGTTTGGGATTTTCTTTAACCTTCCTGGTAATATCCCATTCATGATCTCAATTACTTCTTTCTGTTTGCATGAGAGAGCATCATCCTCGTGTCTCCCAGTCTCCTAATCTGTTTCCCGGTTCATCCATACTTGTTTTTTCATGTGTCTATATATCTTCATATATATATATATATATATATATATATATATATATATATATATATATATATATATATATATATATATATATATTTTTAAGAGTGTGACACCGGGACAGGCAGAAACTGCCCTCATCAACGAAGGCCCGGGCACGAGAAAATACCAAGACGAAGGAAAAGAAAAAGGTTAAGGGCAAGGCAGAGAAGAGGTAATGTCACACAAAGGAAAACGGCAGACAGAAAAAACAGTCAAAGTAAAGAGGACCCAGAGATATGGAGGACTAGGCTCTGAGATGACGATAGATTTGCTTTTTGAAGGATGAAAGGTCATAAGAACTAGGAAAGACAGAAGGAGGAAGAGAGTTCCAGAGTCTGGAGGTAGATGGGAAGAAGCAGTCGCTGCACCGACCAATCCGCGAGCTACAAATCTCCACACAGTACCTGTGAGATGAGGCCACTTGGCGAGTGTTACGCGGCCTCGGTAGTGGAGGAGGGATGCAGCTCGCCAACTCATCAGAGCAGCGATGGAAGTAGTAGCGATAGAAAAGCGAAAGGGAAGATACCTTACGGCGAAGAGAGAGAGAATCCAGGTTAGAAGTAAGAGAAGGATCATTAATGAGTCTGACTGCCTTAGATTGAACCCTATCAAGAAGATAAGTAAAGGAAGAAGCACCCCAGATGTGTGAGCAGTATTCTAAGCAGGGGCGGATAAGACCTTTGTAAATTTTAAGTAACTGCAGTGAGGAAAAGTAATAATGAAAACGAAACAAAACCCCCAATTTTTTGGATGAAGATTTAGAAATTTGGATAATGTGATTCTTCCAAGACAAGTTAGAGGCTATATGGATTCCTAATATATTGATAGAGTTAAGAGGGTAAATTTCATTAGTTTCGAAGACATAGGGTTATCAGGAGGAGAAGAAGATAACGAGATAGCCAGAAACTGTGTCTTGGAGGCATTGAATTTATCTAAATTTTGAGTGCCCCATTCAGATACTCTCTGCAAATCGTAGTTAAGAGTAGAAGAAAGAGTGATACGAGATTGATTACTAGTAGCAGATGAAGGTTGAGAAGAAAAGGCAGAGGAAAAGTGAAGGGTAGAATCATCGGCAAAGGCATGAAGAAGAGAGGAAGATGGGGATTGTAGAAGATCATTGATGAAGAGAAGGAAGAGAGTAGGTGAAAGAACAGAGCCCTGTGGAACACCACTGGACACAGAGAAAGGGCTAGATGTTGCGCCATCAACAACTACAGATATAGAACGGTCAGTAAAAAAACTGGAAATCAGAGAACAGAAAGAAGGGGTAAAGCCATAGTCAGGGTGTTTAGCCAACAGAGCCTTGTGCCAGACTCTGTCAAAAGCCTTAGAGATATCAAGGGCGACGACAAAGGATTCCCCATAGTTCCTCAGAGAAGATGACCATACATGAGTAAGATAGGACAGGAGATCACCAGTGGATCTTGCCTTGCGGAAGCCGTACTGGTGATCGGAGATAAGTGAGTTAGATTCAAGGCGTTTCAAGAAGTGAGCATTGAGCAAAGTTTCGAAAACTTTAGCAATAGAGGAGGTTAGAGCAATAGGTCGGTAGTTAGAAGGAATAGAGCGGTCATATATATATATATATATATATATATATATATATATATATATATATATATATATATATATATATATATATATATATATATATATATATATATATATATATATATATATACATACATATACCGAGGCTGTTTCCCCCTTAAATTGGGGGGTAGCCGACGTCAAGAAAGGAAAATTTGGGGAGAAGTTATTCTCCCCTCTACTCCCCCTCTTCGTTGACGCCTCGCAGGAGGTTGATACAAGTGGGGGGATTCCCAGTCCCCCCGCCCCGTCCACTTTTAGTCGCCTTTTACGACACGCAGGGAATACGGTGAGGCTATTCTTTGATATTATGCCCGCCCCACAGGGCACAAATATAAAAGGCCCCATGTGCTCCTTATTATCGTCTCCAACCAACCGCTCAATGGCAAAGCCCCTGCTGGGCTAAGGATGATTATGGGATGGCCAAGAGTGCGCCGCCGCGTCCTCGTGTGGGAAACCTCTAGGGTTTTGCAGGAGTAATCGGCCGCCGCTGCCTGTCTATTACAGCAGCAAGATATATATATATATATATATATATATATATATATATATATATATATATATATATATATATATATATATATATATATATATATATATATGAGTGTGATTACCTAATTGTGATTACCTAATTGTGTTTACGGGAAAGAGCCCAAAGCTCGTATCTTCCCGTCTCCTCATCGGTTCCATTTTATACTTAGTGATACTTATCATACCTGTCCTTAAAACTATGGATTGAGATAGCATTTACTACCTCCTCGCTTAGCGAATTCCAATTATCAACTACTCTTACACTGAAAAAGTATTTCCTTACATCCTGCAAAGAAGTTTTCTTACCAAGCTTCAAACTGTGACCTCTAGTTCTAGAGCCAGCCATATCAAAATATCGATCCCTATCCACTCTATCATAACCATGAAGGAATTTAAAGACTGTCACCATATCCCCCCCTCACTCTTCTAGCTTCGAGTGATGGTAAGTCTAATTCCCTCAGCCTCTCATCATAACTGAGATTGCGTATTTCTGGCACCAGTTTCGTGGCATGTCTTTGAACTTTTTCAAGCTTAGCTATGTGCTTTTTCAAGTGCGGATTCCAAAAGGGGGCTGCATATTCGAGTTTTGGCCTCACATAGGTTACATAAATATTTCTGAACATTTCCTTGTCCATGTGCCTGAAGGCTACCCTTACATTTGATAATAATGCATATGCTGCCCTTACTATGCCATTTATATGTATTTCTGGACACAAATCTGCCAGTATGTTTACTCCTAGATCTCTCTCATTTTCTGTCTCTTGAAGTTGTACTCCAGCCACCGAGTAGTCAAGCTTGGGCCTTCTTGCACTTGTACCCATTCTCATTACCTTACATTTTGAAGTATTGAATTTCATTAGCCACTTTTCTGACCACTCATGCAGATTATTTAGATCCTCCTGAAGTTCTCTACCATTGTTTTCGTTGTGTGTGTGTGTGTGTGTGTGTGTGTGTGTGTGATTACCTAATTGTGATTACCTAATTGTGTTTACGGGAAAGAGTCCAAAGCTCGTATCTTCCCGTCTCCTGATCGGTTCCATTTTAGACTTAGTGATACTTATCGTACCTGTCCTTAAAACTATGGATTGAGATAGCATTAACTACCTCCTCGCTTAGCGAATTCCAATTATCAACTACTCTTACACCTAATTGTGTGTGTGATTACCTAATTGTGATTACCTAATTGTGTTTACGGGAAAGAGCCCAAAGCTCGTATCTTCCCGTCTCCTGATCGGTTCCATTTTTAGACTTAGTGATACTTATCATACCTGTCCTTAAAACTATGGATTGAGATAGCATTAACTACCTCCTCGCTTAGCCAATTCCAATTATCAACTACTCTTACACTGAAAAAGTATTTCCTTACATCCTGCAAACAAGTTTTCTTACGAAGCTTCAAACTATGACCTCTAGTTCTAGAGCCAGCCATATCGAAATATCGATCCCTATCCACTCTATCATAACCTTGAAGGAATTTAAAGACTGTCACCATATCCCCCCTTACTCTTCTAGCTTCGAGTGATGGCAAGTCTAATTCCCTCAGCCTCTCATCATAACCGAGATTGCGTATTTCTGGCACCAGTTTCGTGGCATGTCTTTGAACTTTTTCAAGCTTAGCTATGTGCTTTTTCAAGTGCGGATTCCAAAAGGGGGCTGCATATTCGAGTTTCGGCCTCACATATGTTACATAAATATTTCTGAACATTTCCTTGTCCATGTGCCTGAAGGCTACCCTTACATTTGATAATAATGCATATGCTGCCCTTACTACGCCATTTATATGTATTTCTGGAGACAAATCTGCCAGAATGTTTACTCCTAGATCTCTCTCATTTTCTGTCTCTTGAAGTTGTACTCCAGCCACCGAGTAGTCAAGCTTGGGCCTTCTTGCTCTTGTACCTATTCTCATTACCTTACATTTTGAAGTATTGAATTTCATTAGCCACTTTTCTGACCACTCATGCAGATTATTTAGATCCTCCTGAAGTTCTCTACCATTGTTCTCGTTTTTTACTTTCTTCACAATCTTTGCATCATCTGCAAACATATTCATGAATGAATTTACAGACTCTGGTAGGTCATTTACATATACAAGGAACAAAAGTGGCCCTAAAACTGAACCCTGTGGAACTCCACTACTAACTCTTCTACATTCAGACACTGAGTGTCTTACTCTAACCCTCTGTTCCCTTCCTTCTAAGTAAGTTTTTATCCATTCCAAGACATTTCCACCTATTCTAGCCATTGATTGCAGCTTCCTAATAAGTCTCCCATGTGGAACAGTGTCAAACGCTTTCTGGAAGTCTAGGAATATGCAATCTGCCCAGCCCTCTCTTTCCTGTAAGATTTGGCTTACCTCATCATAAAATTCTAATAAGTTTGTTACTGTTGATCTTCCTTCTCTGAAGCCATGTTGCCTCACTGACAAAAAGTTGAAGGATTCCAAGTGAAGAGAGATATGTTTCCTTAGTAGTTTCTCCATAAGTTTGCAAACTATGCTGGTCAAGGAAACTGGTCTATAGTTCAGAGCCGTATCCCTCCTTCCCTTTTTGAAGTGTGTGTGTGATTACCTAATTGTGATTACCTAATTGTGTTTACGGGAAAGAGCCCAAAGCTCGTATCTTCCCGTCTCCTGATCGGTTCCATTTTTAGACTTAGTGATACTTATCATACCTGTCCTTAAAACTATGGATTGAGGTAGCATTAACTACCTCCTCGCTTAGCCAATTCCAATTATCAACTACTCTTACACTGAAAAAGTATTTCCTTACATCCTGCAAACAAGTTTTCTTCCGAAGCTTCAAACTATGACCTCTAGTTCTAGAGCCAGCCATATCGAAATATCGATCCCTATCCACTCTATCATAACCATGAAGGAATTTAAAGACTGCCACCATATCCCCCCTTACTCTTCTAGCTTCGAGTGATGGCAAGTCTAATTCCCTCAGCCTCTCATCATAACCGAGATTGCGTATTTCTGGCACCAGTTTCGTGGCATGTCTTTGAACTTTTTCAAGCTTAGCTATGTGCTTTTTCAAGTGCGGATTCCAAAAGGGGGCTGCATATTCGAGTTTTGGCCTCACATAGGTTACATAAATATTTCTGAACATTTCCTTGTCCATGTGCCTGAAGGCTACCCTTACATTTGATAAGAATGCATATGCTGCCCTTACTACGCCATTTATATGTATTTCTGGAGACAAATCTGCCAATATGTTTACTCCTAGATCTCTCTCATTTTCTGTCTCCTGAAGTTGTACTCCAACCACCGAGTAGTTAAGCTTGGGCCTTCTTGCACTTGTACCCATTCTCATTACCTTACATTTTGAGGTATTGAATTTCATTAGCCACTTTTCTGACCACTCATGCAGATTATTTAGATCCTCCTGAAGTTCTCTACCATTGTTCTCGTTTTTTACTTTCTTCACAATCTTTGCATCATCTGCAAACATATTCATGAATGAATTTACAGACTCTGGTAGGTCATTTACATATACAAGGAACAAAAGTGGCCCTAAAACTGAACCCTGTGGAACTCCACTACTAACTCTTCTCCATTCAGACACTGAGTGTCTTACTCTAACCCTCTGTTCCCTTCCTTCTAAGTAAGTTTTTATCCATTCCAAGACATTTCCACCTATTCTAGCCATTGATTGCAGCTTCCTAATAAGTCTCCCATGTGGAACAGTGTCAAACGCTTTCTGGAAGTCTAGGAATATGCAATCTGCCCAGCCCTCTCTTTCCTGTAAGATTTGGCTTACCTCATCATAAAATTCTAATAAGTTTGTTACTGTTGATCTTCCTTCTCTGAAGCCATGTTGCCTCACTGACAAAAAGTTGAAGGATTCCAAGTGAAGAGAGATATGTTTCCTTAGTAGTTTCTCCATAAGTTTGCAAACTATGCTGGTCAAGGAAACTGGTCTATAGTTCAGAGCCGTATCCCTCCTTCCCTTTTTGAAGATAGGTATCACATTTGCTTGTTTCCAGCATCTTGGAATCTCCCCCGACTCCAATGACTCCTTAAATATGATACTTAGTGCCACTGATATTGTGTTTGCGCATTTTTTAAGCACATGAGGGGATATGTCATCAGGACCTGTAGCTTTATGAACATCTAAATCCATCAGCGCTTTGCATACCTCTGTGGCTGTAAGGTTGATGTTCTCTAATACCGGCCCTTGAGCTTCTATCACTGCAATCTGAGGGGGTGGGGTATTTTCTACTGTAAATACTGACTGAAACTCCTTGTTCAATTCTTTGCAGATCTCTTCGTCCGTCTCAGTGATGCTTCCATCCGCTCTCTTTAGCCTTAAAACCTGTTCTTTTACCTTCAGTTTTCCTCTGATAAAGCTGTGGAAAAGCTTGGGATTTTCTTTAGCCTTCCTGGTGATGTCCCTCTCATAATCTTTCTCTGCCTCTCTCCTTTTACTTAGGTAGTCATTTCTTGCTCTTTTGTAGGTTTGCCAGGCATTTATGTTTTTTCTCCTCCTATACCTTTTCCAGCATTTGTCTCTCCACTCCTTAGCTCTTTTACACCCATTATCGAACCATTTCTCTCTGGCATGAATTACACCTACTTTGGTGACAGGTATGCAGCAATCTACTATCTTCCCATATTTCTCACAAAAGATGTCATACATTTCTTGTACAGATTTGTTGTAAAATAAGGTTCTCCAGTCAATAACTGCAAAAAGCTCATTCATTTTGATGTAATCTCCTTTCGGATAGTTCCTCCTCATGTCCTCAGTGCCTCTACTCTCAGGAAGAATGTCTTCAATGATATACTCCATCAACAACACACAGTGGTCACTCTTTCCAATTGGTGGTTCATACTCAATATTTTCAATATCCAACACATTATCTGTGAACACCAGATCAAGTAGTGATGGCATATCCCCACCCCTGGCTCTTGTTGGTTCCATTACATGTTGGTGTAGGAAATTCCCTTGTACGCAATCTAGGAATCTTGCCCCAAAGGAGTCCTCACCACTGTGTGGGTCAAGATTTATCCAATCTATCTCTTTATGATTAAAGTCTCCCATAATCAAAATCCTACATTTTTTCTCCCGCGCCATGTTAACAACTGAGTTTATGACTTCAATCGTACCTATATGACTTTCCTCATAAATTTCAAGCCTATTTTGGTTCCTTGGTGGGTTGTATACAACAGTTATTATAATGCTCTCTGACCCAGTATTTATGCGAGCAACAAGAAATTCCCTGAACTCACTTTCTATAGCCAAGTTTATCTCTTCAACTTGAATCCTCTCACTTATGAGCAGTGCTATCCCTCCACCAGTCCTCTCAGATCTTTCGACCCTTAGTATTCTGAAGCCCTTAGGAAAAACTGTGACACTGTTTATGTCCTCGCTCAACTTAGTCTCTGTAATTGCTACTATATCTGCCTTACTGTTGTGAATCCTATCTTTTAATTCTACTGCCTTACCAGCTAATCCATCAGCATTTGTGTATAACAATCTTAATGAGGCCCCATCCCCTGATCTTCTGTCATTATCTTCTTTATCTCCCCTTTGTCTGGAAGTATTCCGTAACGAAAATTTTTCTTCTCTTCTTCATTTCTTTCATCATTTAACCTTCTTGCCTCTTGCAACAAGTTTTTGATCTTTCCCATCTCTTCCTGTGTTCTGTATCGTCTAATGAACACTTCTTTGCATTCTTGAAGGTCTTTTAGACTTTTTTTTCTCAACAATATTTCCCTACATGTCTCCCCTCTCTCAAAGGTTACTTTTGTTGGTCTCGGCTTTCCTTCCCTCGAATATTTACCTAGTTGGTGTATGTTTACAATATCCTCAGGACCACATACTACTCCAAGCTTTCTTATCAGGTCTACAACGTTAGCTTTATTTTCTTCAAGTCTCCCCTGCCATGTTGGCTCCTGGGATTCACTTATGCCTGAGATTACCACTGTCTTCTCCTTATCAAGTGCCTGTCTGATGAGTGGGTTTGCCCTTTCCATCACAACGACTTTCATTTTTTCGATTACTGTCTCTTTATAGTCAACTGTTTGTATGTTTTCCAGTGCCACCACCTTTACAGCCTCTTTTACTGCCACATTCCCCTTTAGTGCATCAGCAAAGGACGTTTTCATGGCATCATTTTCCATATTCAGCTCCTGGAACTCTTTTCTGAACTGTTCAATGTTTTCCTTAATCTGAACATTCCAAGCAGCAATCTCGTCTCTCTCAGAAGATAGCAGTGAACTAACATCTAATTCCTTTAGGTTGTCATTTAGCTGTTTGTTTTTATCTTCTTGATTAGAAATTCTAGATTCTAGTTGACTCTTTTCCCCTTCCAGCTTCTTTATTCTTTTTTCTAGTTCCTTTCTCTCCTGCCCTTGTGCTTTATTTGCTTCCTCCAAAGATCTTATTTGTTCTCTGAGTGTTTCATTCTCTTTCATTTCTCCATCCATATTCCGAATTTTATCATCAAGGCTTGTAACCATTTCCTCTAACTTCTTGATTCTCTGTTTAAGTCCTCTGATGACTACCCCTTCTCCCGACCCATGGGTGGGAGAGGTTTGGGACAGAGATGGCTTCATTTTTATGTTCTCCCTCTCACAGAATATAGAAAGAAGACGAGAAAGAGGAAAAAAAAAAAGAAAAGAGAAAAACTTCTAATTTACCTTCACACAGAATTTTTATATCTCCATATAAGT
>JAXCGZ010023515.1:0-30000 GCA_037179515.1 Halocaridina rubra
CCCACACCTATATTGAAGTATTTTGCAATTATCATTAATTCTTTGATTTAATAAAGTTTTCGTATTTTTCATTGGAATGTGGATTTCAATTGAATCTTTAATTATATCATACCATTGTTGCAGGTGTTCTTCGACTTCAACAGTTGTGTGCATGGCTGTGTCAATTATATTATTTTGATTATATTTTTCATCTATGTAGGATTTGAATTTATCCCAATCTGCTTTGGGTAAATTTCTAGTAGGGGGAATTCTAATGGCTATGGGTTGTGTTGAAAACTTGAATATAAGAGGCAAATGGTGAGAAGTCGTTAATGGACCCCTTTCTATAGAGTAGTTCAGATAATGATTTTTATTGCTGATAACTAAGTCAGGTCTTAAGGTTTCTGACCCATGGGGCATTGTTCTGAAGTCAGGTCCAAGTATTTTAATAAGATAATTATCACTTAATGCCTTAAGAATGTTTCCACATAGATTACTGTATATCTATTATGACCCAGTATTGGATGTTTGGCATTAAGATCTCCAATTAAATATGTCGGAATGTTTTTTCTTATCAGTTTCAAAATGTCCTCGTAAGGGACCTCCCTTCATCTAGGTGGTAAATAGGTTGTTCCAATCAGTTTAGTTCCTGGGTTCATCAGTTTAGTTCCTGGGTTCATCCAGTGAGGACGTGCTTCCAGTAGCTCTAGTCTTGACCATACTTAGTACAATGGAGAGTGGTGGTGTTCTTTGTGCTGGTGGTGTTAGTGGTAGTGGTGTTGGTGGTGGTGTCGTTGTTGGTGCTGTTTGTGGCTGTGCTGGGGATTTGTCCTCGTCTGACGCAAGCAAACTCATTTTTTATTTAAGAAATGAGTTGGCCGCAGTCAGGCAGGAGGTCAGATCCTTAGCTGAGGAGAACAGGGATCTGAGAGGTAAAGTAGAGGTGTTAACCAGGAAGGGACAATTGAATAATGAAGACGACGTGAAAGTTGTGAATAAGAGTTCAACGAAGATGGTTCTTAAGAAAAATTATACTTTTAGACTACAGGTTGCTAATTCATTTAGTTCACTTAGAGATGAATGTGACAGTGGCGGCAGTAATTCTTCAGGAACCATAGAGTCAGATAGGTGTACTAGCGATCGTAAAAATGGAAGTGGGAAAAGCTCTCAGGTCAAGAGCCTAGGTAAGTCTCCCAAGGTCGGAGTAACCCATCCTCCGGATAAGTCTCGTTCTTTGGTAATTGTAGGGGATTCACTATGCAGATATGTAGACAGGAAACTCAGGCATAGAGTTAGAGGAAAATATTTTTTCCCTGGAGCAGGTATGAAGAAGGTGGGTGAGTCAATAAATAGCTGGATTGAGAAAAAAGATGTTGTTTGTTTGATAGCTGGGGGAAATGACGTGCAAGATGGTAGAAGTGAAGAGCTGATTAGGTTGTATAGACAAGCCCTGGATAAGATCATGAAAAGGGGTGCAGTTCCTGTGATGTGTGGTATTCTCCCTAGGCTTAGCCAAAGTTCAGAGTGGTGGTCTCGAGCTATAGGAGTAAATGCTAGGATGGAAGTCTTCTGTCGGGAGAATAATATAGGTTTTATAGACGTGTGGGATCACTTCACTAGTCGTAAGCATATGTATGCAAGCGATGGAGTGCATCTTTCTAATTCAGGTGTCTCGGTATTGGCTGGTATGATAGACAGAGAGGTAGGGGGGTTTTGTTAGACACAAATAATGAAATGAATAATACTTGTGCAGAGAAATTAGTCATCAAGGATTCAGTAAATAGTGGGTCCAATAACTGGGAGTCTAAGGATAAGAACCATTTGTTACATAGAACAAATATTAACAAAAAGAATAGCCACAAGAAGGGTAAAGCTAGAGAAATTTTAAAAGTATATTATACAAATAGCCGTAGTTTAGGTAACAAGATAGAAGAACTGAGAGCCATTGTATGTAGTGAGAGACCGGATATAATATGCATTAGTGAAAGTTGGATTAATTTAGAAAGCAAACACCTTAAAGCTGAGTACATAATTACAGGATATAAACTTTATAATGCTGATTGTAGTGCAGATAGAAGAGGGGGAGGGGTAATTATGTATATTAAAGATAGCCTCAGAAGCTGCATTAAGTCTGGAATTAAGACAAATCTAAATTCAGAAACCTTATGGGTTGAAATTAAAAATAATATAGAAAGTCTAGTTGTAGGAGTAGTCTACAGACCACCTGATCTAGACGATATGGAGTCGCAAGTTATATACGATGAAATTTCTAAAGTGACCAGGTCAAATAGAGTTTGCATTGTAGGCGATTTTAATTTTAGACATATTAACTGGGAAACCATAACAGGTGATAGTAGCTCTAAGGAGTTTTTGGAAGTAGTAGAAGACAGTTTCCTTTCTCAGCATGTACTTGAAGCAACACGGGGGGTGAATACACTAGATTTAGTTCTTAGTAATAGAGAGAATATGGTTACAAATTTAGAAGTTGGTGAAAAATTGGGCAACAGTGACCATGATTCCATTAGATTTAACATAATTTTCAAGGAAACTATAAAGGAAAATAAGAATATTGTTCCAAACTTTAGAGCAGGAGATTTTGAGGGCTTAAAAACTAAATTATCTAATGAGGTATGGGAAGGGATATCTGAGGTACAGATGTGGGTAGTTAATCCAGCAGGTCAGGTCGAAGGTAGCGGATTACCCCAAAATTTGAGTACCACATGCCAAGGATTATCACAAGATAAGATCAATACATTAAATTCTCTCACAGGAAAGAACAGCAGTCCGTCAGTTAATATAAATTTGGATGAGGAATATAACAATTTTGTCAGAGCAAGAAAAAATGACCCTAAATGGATGAACAATAGAATAAAGAATATTATAGGTATTAAAAGAGGAATATACAGGAAACTAAAAAGAGGTGAAGAGCAGGTGAGGCAGCAATATATACAGTTAAACAGGGAAGCTAAAAAGATAGTTAGAGAGTCTAAAAGAAAATACGAAGTTAGAATAGCAGGAGAAGCTAAAGAAAATCCTAAAGGGTTTTATCAACATTATCAAACAAAATTTAAGGAAAAAGTCGGACCAAGTGAAGTAGCCAATGGCCATATCACAGATGACAATAAAGTGATGTGATTACCTAATTGTGTTTACGGGAAAGAGCCCAAAGCTCGTATCTTCCCGTCTCCTCATCGCTTCCATTTTATACTTAGTGATACTTATCATACCTGTCCTTAAAACTATGGATTGAGATAGCATTAACTACCTCCTCGCTTAGCCAATTCCAATTATCAACTACTCTTACACTGAAAAAGTATTTCCTTACATCCTGCAAAGAAGTTTTCTTACGAAGCTTCAAACTATGACCTCTAGTTCTAGAGCCAGCCATATCAAAATATCGATCCCTATCCACTCTATCATAACCATGAAGGAATTTAAAGACTGTCACCATATCCCCTCTCACTCTTCTAGCTTCGAGTGATGGTAAGTCTAATTCCCTCAGCCTCTCATCATAACTGAGATTTCGTATTTCTGGCACCAGTTTCGAGGCATGTCTTTGAACTTTTTCAAGCTTAGCTATGTGCTTTTTCAAGTGCGGATTCCAAAAGGGGGCTGCATATTCGTGTTTTGGCCTCACATTGGTTACATATATATTTCTGAACATTTCCTTGTCCATGTGCCTGAAGGTTACCCTTACATTTGATAAGAATGCATATGCTGCCCTTACTATGCCATTTATATGTATTTCTGGAGACAAATCTGCCAGTATGTTTACTCCTAGATCTCTCTCATTTTCTGTCTCTTCAAGTTGTACTCCAGCCACCGAGTAGTCAAGCTTGGGCCTTCTTGCACTTGTACCCATTCTCATTACCTTACATTTTGAAGTATTGAATTTCATTAGCCACTTTTCTGACCACTCATGCAGATTATTTAGATCCTCCTGAAGTTTTCTACCATTGTTCTCGTTTTTTTACTTTCTTCACAATCTTTGCATCATCTGCAAACATATTCATGAATGAATTTACAGACTCTGGTAGGTCATTTACATATACAAGGAACAAAAGTGGCCCTAAAACTGAACCCTGTGGAACTCCACTACTAACTCTTCTCCATTCAGACACTGAGTGTCTTACTCTAACCCTCTGTTCCCTTCCTTCTAAGTAAGTTTTTATCCATTCCAAAACATTTCCACCTATTCTAGCCATTGATTGCAGCTTCCTAATAAGTCTCCCATGTGGAACAGTGTCAAACGCTTTCTGGAAGTCTAGGAATATGCAATCTGCATAGCCCTCTCTTTCCTGTAAGATTTGGCTTACCTCATCATAAAATTCTAATAAGTTTGTTACTGTTGATCTACCTTCTCTGAAGCCATGTTGCCTCACTGACAAAAAGTTGAAGGATTCCAAGTGAAGAGAGATATGTTTCCTTAGTAGTTTCTTAATAACTTTGCAAACTATGCTGGTCAAGGAAACTGGTCTATAGTTCAGAGCCGTATCCCTCCTTCCCTTTTTGAAGATAGGTATCATATTTGCTTGTTTCCAGC
The DNA here is from genome assembly GCA_037179515.1 of Halocaridina rubra. Taxonomy (NCBI): domain Eukaryota; kingdom Metazoa; phylum Arthropoda; class Malacostraca; order Decapoda; family Atyidae; genus Halocaridina; species Halocaridina rubra. The sequence goes on from JAXCGZ010023515.1 coordinate 4,523, forward strand.
ATCTTGGAATCTCCCCCGACTCCAGTGACTCCTTAAATATGATACTTAGTGCCACTGATATTGTGTTTGCGCATTTTTTTAGCACATGAGGGGATATATCATCAGGACCTGTAGCTTTATGAACATCTAAATCCATCAGCGCTTTGCATACCTCTGTGGCTGTAAGGTTGATGTTCTCTAATACCGGCCCTTGAGCTTCTATCACTGCAATCTGAGGGGGTGGGGTATTTTCTACTGTGAATACTGACTGAAACTCCTTGTTCAATTCTTTGCAGATCCCTTCATCCGTCTCAGTGATGCTTCCATCCGCTCTCTTTAGCCTTAAAACCTGTTCTTTTACCTTCAGTTTTCCTTTGATAAAGCTGTGGAAAAGCTTGGGATTTTCTTTAGCCTTCCTGGTGATGGCCCTCTCATAGTCTCTCTCTGCCTCTCTCCTTTTACTTAGGTAGTCATTTCTTGCTCTTTTGTAGGTTTGCCAGGCATTTATGTTTTTTCTCCTCCTATACCTTTTCCAGCATTTGTCTCTCCACTCCTTAGCTCTTTTACACCCATTATCGAACCATTTCTCTCTGGCATGAATTACACCTACTTTGGTGACAGGTATGCAGCAATCTACTATCTTCCCATATTTCTCACAAAAGATGTCATACATTTCTTGTACAGATTTGTTGTAAAATAATGTTCTCCAGTCAATAACTGCAAAAACCTCATTCATTTTGATGTAATCTTCTTTCGGATAGTTCCTCCTCATGTCTTCAGTGCCTCTACTCTCAGGAAGAATATCTTCAATGATATACTCCATCAACAACACACAGTGGTCACTCTTTCCAATTGGTGGTTCATACTCAATATTTTCAATATCCAACACATTATCTGTGAACACTAGATCAAGTAGTGATGGCTCATCCCCACCCCTGACCCTTGTTGGTTCCATTACATGTTGGTGTAGGAAATTCCCTTGTACGCAATCTAGGAATCTTGCCCCGAATGAGTCCTCACCACTGTGTGGGTCAAGATTTATCCAATCTATCTCTTTATGATTAAAGTCTCCCATAATCAAAATCCTACATTTTTTTCCCCTGCCATGTTAACAACTGAGTTTATGACTTCAATAGTACCTATATGACTTTCCTCATAAACTTCAAGCCTATTTTGGTTCCTTGGTGGGTTGTATACAACAGTTATTATAATGCTCTCTGACCCAGTATTTATGCGAGCAACAAGAAATTCCTTGAACTCACTTTCTATAGCCAAGTTTATTTCTTCAACTTGAATCCTTTCACTTATGAGCAGTGCTATCCCTCCACCAGTCCTCTCAGATCTTTCAACCCTTAGTATTCTGAAGCCCATAGGAAAAACTGTGACACTGTTTATGTCCTCACTCAACTTAGTCTCTGCAATTGCTACTATATCTGCCTTACTGTTGTGAATCCTATCTTTTAATTCTACTGCCTTACCAGCTAATCCATCAGCATTTGTGTATAACAATCTTAATGAGGCCCCATCCCCTGATCTTCTGTCATTATCTTCTTTATCTCCCCTTTGTCTGGAAGAGCTCTGTAACAAAAATTTTTCTTCTGTTCCTCATTTCTTTCATCATTTAACCTATCTTGCCTCTTGCAACAAGCTTTTGATCTTTCCCATCTCTTCCTGTGTTCTGTATCGTCTAATGAACACTTCTTTGAATTCTTGAAGGTCTTTTAGATTTTTTTTTCTCAACAATATTTCCCTACATGTTTCCCCTCTCTCAAAGGTTACTTTTGTTGGTCTCGGCTTTCCTTCCCTCGAATATTTACCTAGTTAGTGTATGTTTACAATATCCTCAGGACCACAAACTACTCCAAGCTTTCTTATCAGGTCTACAACCCTAGCTTTATTTTATTCAAGTCTCCCCTGCCATGTTGGCTCCTGGGATTCACTTATGCCTGAGATTACCACTGTCTTCTCCTTATCAAGTGCCTGTCTGATGAGTGGGTTTGCCCTTTCCATCACAATGTCTTTAATTTTTTCAATTACTGTCTCTTTATAGTAAACTGTTTGTATGTTTTCCAGTGCCACCACCTTTACAGCCTCTTTTACTGCCACATTCCCCTTTAGTGCATCAGCAAAGGAAGTTTTCATGGCATCATTTTCCATATGTGTACATGTTTAAATGATTATTTCTTATCTGTATTTACAAATGAAAACTTGGAAAATATTCCGGAAGTAGAATCCATTTACAGAGACAGTCCCGATAATATACTTAGTTCAATAAATATTACGAGAGAGGAGTTAATAAAAGAAATAGATAAATTAAAGGCTCATAAATCTCCGGGACCTGATGGAATATATGCTAGAATATTAAAGGAATGCAAGGAAGAGCTTAGTTGTCCTCTAACTGCATTATTTAATAATTCAATAAAATTAGGATCGGTACCCATGGAGTGGAAATTGGCAGATGTGGTACCAATATTTAAAAAAGGAGAACGTGTTAAAAAGAATAATTATAGGCCGGTAAGTTTAACGTCAACAGTGGGTAAGATTCTAAAATCCATAATTGCAAATAAAATAAGGGCACATCTAGAATTACACAGACTGATAAAACTTTCACAACACGGGTTTCTTAAGGGTTTTTCGTGCCTTACAAACTTACTGTCTTTTTATTCAGAAGTTTACGAGGCAGTAGATTGTGGCAAAGAATATGATACAATATATCTAGATTTTAGCAAAGCTTTTGATAGAGTTCCTCACAAAAGATTAGTTATAAAGCTGGAAGCTCATGGTATAGGAGGAGCTGTGCTCAGATGGATCAAACAATGGTTAAAAGACAGAAAACAGAGGGTTTGCATAAATGGAGAGAAATCAGAGTGGGGCTCGGTTACTAGCGGGGTTCCACAAGGCTCGGTACTGGGTCCCCTATTATTCATCGTATATCTAAATGATCTGGATTCGGATATCAGTAGTAACCTAAGTAAATTCGCAGACGACACTAAAATAGGTAGAACTATATATTGGAAAAGAAGACATTCATGCTTTACAGGAAGATCTAAATAGATTATCTGAATGGTCGGACAAATGGCAAATGGAATTTAATGTTGAAAAATGTAAAGTAGTTAAAATGGGTACTATAAAAGACAATACTAGTTATAAGCTAAATAACCATAAAATCATGAGTTCTCAGTGTGAAAGAGATTTGGGAGTTCTTGTGAGTAGTAGTCTTAAGCCAAGAGAGCAATGCACAGCAGTCAGAAATAAAGCAAACAGAATTTTAGGATTTATCTCAAGAAGCGTTAGCAATAGGACGGAAAAAGTTATTTTGCAGCTCTATCTTGCATTAGTTAGGCCCCATTTAGATTATGCTGTGCAATTCTGGTCACCCTATTATAGAATGGAAATTGAATCCTTGGAGAGAGTGCAGCGAAGAATGACCAAGATGATACACAATATCAGAAATCTACCATATGAGGACAGATTAAAAAAACTTAATCTACATTCTCTAGAGAGGCGAAGAGTTAGGGGGGATATGATTGAAGTGTATAAATGGTTTAAAGGGATTAACAAGGGAGATATTAATAAAGTTTTAAAAATTCATGATCAAACCAGAACTCGTAATAATGGATTTAAGCTTGATAAATTTAGGTTCAGAAGGGAAATTGGTAAAAATTAGTTTGGTAATAGAGTAGCTGATGCATGGAACAAGCTTCCTAGTAGGATAGTAAATGCCAATACCTTAGACACCTTCAAATGTAGATTAGATAGACATATGACAGAGGTAGGGTGGGTATGAATAGGTTAGTGCTTATTAGAAAAATCATAAACAGAAAAATAGAATAAATAAGTAGAGTAGAATAGAATAGGTTAGACATGCTGAAAATACAATTCAAAAATGGAGCTGCCTCGTGTGTGCCAGTAGGCATGTTGCAGTGTCCTCTATTCTTATGTTCTTATGTTCTATCCCCATATCAGAAGGTAAGATGTCATCGTTTCTTCCTATTATTTTAAAGTTTAAGTGTTCCCTCAGCTTTACCCTCTCTCTCTGTTTTTTTTTTTTTTTTTTTTTGAGGTTTGAACATAAGAACATAAAAATAGGGGACACTGCAACATGCCTACTGGCACACACGACAGTATGATAAGTATCACTAAGAATAAAATGGAAGCGATCAGGAGACGGGAAGATACGAGCTTTGGGCTCTTTCCCGTAAACACAATTAGGTAATCACAATTAGGTAATCACACGAGGCAGCTCCATTTTTGAATGATATTTTCAGCATGTCTAACCTATTTTATTCTACTTTACTTATTTATTCTATATTTCTTTTTATGATTTTTCTAATAAGCACTAACCTATTCATACCCACCCTACCTCTGTCATATGTCTATCTAATCTACATTTGAAGGTGTCTAACGTATTGGCATTTACTATCCTACTAGGAAGCCTGTTCCATACATCAGCTACTCTGTTACCAAACCAATTTTTACCAATTTCCCTTCTGAACCTAAATTTATCAAGCTTAAATCCATTATTACGAGTTCTGGTTTGACCATGAATTTTTAAAATTTTATTAATATCACCCTTGTTAATCCCCTTAAACCATTTATACACCTCAATCATATCCCCCCTAACTCTGCGCCTCTCTAGAGAATGTAGATTAAGTTTTTTTAATCTGTCCTCATATGGTAGATTTCTTCATTCTTCGCTGCACTCTCTCCAAGGATTCAGTTTCCATCCTATAATAGGGTGACCAAAATTGCACAGCATAATCTGCATGGGGCCTAACTTATGCAAGATAGAGCCGCAAAATAACTTTTTCCGTCCTATTGCCAACACTTTTTGAGATAAATCCTAATATTTCAGGACACCCTGCAGCGATTGTGGAGTGCTCACCCGAGCAATTGATGCCTTTTTTTTATCCTACTTGTGTATTTGTTTTCAGTTCATCTATGCCCTTCCTGGGCACATTCGGAACAGATTGTAGTCTCTTTCTTACACTCTTTAGTAGTGTGGTCGAAACTATAACATTTCATGCAAGTATTTATGTGAACATTAATTTTCTCTTCGATATCATTTTCATTAATTCCTATGTTGAATAGGAGCCCCTGGTTTCTGACTGATTTGGCCATACTTATGCTTTGGAAGCGAATTTTTAGCTTCTACTCTATTACCCTGGTTATGCTTTTCTATTTCAGCCTTTATTTCGTCGTCATCGTGTTGAGTTATATACTGATCAATACCAAGGAGGACTACTGTCCTTTGAGCAGTTAGTTCAGCAGACATAGTGATGTCAAATTTATTTTGGGTAAAGATGGCTCTGCATTCTGGTGTATTTAGTTTTTCCAGGTCCTCGTCGGCAAGGACAAGGACAAAGCCAGACTGGAAGCTTATTACCTTATAAAATATGATGTTACTCAAGCCCAGACATGCAAATACATCATTCCGACATTGGGCAGGATCCCCAGTGGGATCACGGTCTTTAATCCGGGCTCGGTCCATTATTTATACATTTAGAATAGATACAGCTTCAGTGCCACGATAGATAGTGATCACGAATATTTCGTTAATTTAGAATGGTTTTAAGAAACAAAAAACAAAAGGAAAATATTATAGCTTAATTTGTCGAGATATATGTATATCGGTAAAACCGAGTGGAAAATTCCAGGTAAAAGTGACCGCGTGGAAGACCTTTACAAGTGATAACGATCTATTTAATTGGGTTTAAAAAAAATTACAATATTTACCAACTGATTTTCCAAACGAGTTTATTCACAAAATTTTACTTAAGGACACCTAGGTTAATGAACCACTAGGTTAAAAATAACGTAATTTTATCAAAGATTTAGGTTTAATTTCAATTTGCACAACAACAAAACTTTAATGCAATTGAAAACGAAACCAACTTAATGAAAATTAAAAATTTGAATGGAATTTTAGATAGAGAATTAGTTTGAATCTAGATTCGGAAGTAAGACAGTAGTAGGAACAGATTTTCGTGCTTAGGATTGGGAAGGGGGAGGTGGGGAAACTACAAGGCCGTTATTGTGATGTATGGTGACAGTGGATGGTGTTAATTCACCAGGGGCGGAGTTCTCCCTTCGGTGCTGCTGGCTTAGCCTACCAGCAACACCTGCCCGCAGCTCACAGCAAGCTCAATGCAGAAGATGCAACCACCCGGCAAGTAAAACCAGGGTAGTCACAGCCAGTAAGGTAAGGATATCATAAGAACATAAGAATAGAGGACACTGCAACATGCCTACTGGCACACACGAGGCAGCTCCATTTTTAATGGTATTTTCAGCATGTCTAACCTATTCTATTCTACTCTACTTATTTGATCTATTTTTCTTTTTATGATTTTTCTAATAAGCACCATGTTTTCTGCCAGTCCATTTGTAGAATGATGAAAAGGTGCAGAACATACATGACGAATTCCATTCAGCTAAGTAAAACTGAAATTCACTGCTAGTGAAGCAACTAGCATTATCACTTACCAGCTTAACTGGTAGGTCCCATCTATTAAAACATGAACACAGTAGGTTTACAGTAGCAGTAGATATTATAGTATTGATCGGGAATATCTCTACCCACTTAGAATGTGCATCAATGATAATCAAATAATGAGTACCATGAATTGGACCCACATAGTCTACATGAATGCAATGCCGTGGAAACGATGACCATTCTCAAGGGTGAAGAGGGCTTTTCTTAGGAAAACTGCGATTTTCTAGACATATAGGAGAGGTCTTTACTAAAGATTCTACCTCACCATCTAACCCAGGCCACCAAAAATAGGCCCTAGTCAATTCTTTCATTTTAGATTCACCCATATGTTCAGCATGTAACTCCCTAAGTAAAATTCCTCAAGTTCTAGCAGGGATAACAACTCTATGTCCCCATAGGATACAATCACACTGAGTCAACAACTCCGTCAACCTATTCTTAAATAGTATAAGTTCACTTTCTACTTTGTCAGGCCAACCATTATAACAATACTGCAATACTCTAGACACCACAGGGTCAGACTTAGTCCATGCAGATATTTGTTTAGCATTCACAGGTGTACTATTCATAAAGTCAACAGTATCAATCCATTCAGAGGGTATAGGAACACTCTCATTCATGCAGGTTAAAGGCAATCTAATCAGTGCATCAGCACTACCTACAAACTTGCCAGAGCAATATACCAAGTTGAACTGATATGCTTGCAAAATTAACACCCATTGCTGTATTCTTCCCGAAATCATTGTAGGGATGCATTTTTTAGCTTGAAATAAACCAAGTAGGGGCTTATGATCTATGAATAGCTTAAACTTTTGCCCCCATATATAGAAATGAAATCTCTTAACCATAAAAGCTAAAGCCAACGCTTCTCGTTCAAGCTGATAATATCATTGCCCAGTTTCAGCCAGAATCCTTGAAACAAAATTGTTATATTTCTTACCTGTTAAAGATAAGTAGATGGTTGTAAAGCTCTATGAAGCTCTATAATTGTGTATGATGTGTAGTCATTATAATGCATATCCCATTCACGTCGTTAATGTTATAGAGATGATGTGGGGTGGATATGTATACACAAATATACTGTAACTGCTTTTATTTCATTACGCTATTTTGTAGAAGAGTATAAATTCCAAAACTAAATAAAATATATAAATGACATGAGAATAGTCAATAATACTGGATAATACTGAAACATTTAATAAAAGGATCACAGCCCTTATATGAAGGATCAAAACATACTATTTGTAGTTGTCAAACCTAAATAATAAAAACAACTTTCTGAGTGTACAATATAATACTTAACACTAATTAAAGGGGCATCTAAGACACAACACTTCCTTCCCCTAAAAACGGTTTTGAGTACATGTATGGATATATGCAAAATATATCATGTCTTAATATCTATTTTATCATAATATCATGCATGGTTACAAATCTAATTTCTTAGGAGCTATTTCCTTGGTTGCCCTATCAGGAAGTACCCTTCGTGCAACTGGACTCTGGGGTAAAGGCAATGTTAATGTGTCTGCTGAGAATGAAACCTCTGTGTTCGTGGCTGGTTCCATTGCATTTCTGGGATGAAGAGTTTGTTCAGTATCAGACTGATCTGCTGAGAGGTGGTGCCTATTGTCAGACCAAGAAGGCTTTAGCTGATTATTGTGTCTCTTCATAACATTTCCATTTACTTGAACATCATAATGCATATTCGCAACCTTTCGTGTAATTTCCCCAGGCATCCACTTGTCTGGTGTTGTGTATGATTGTGCAAGTACTGGAGATGAAAGTTGAAAGTGTGGTATCTCCTTTTGGTGTTGTAATTGTGTCCAGCCTTTGTTCTGATGATCACTAAGAAAAATTAGGCAACATCAGATCTAATTTAGTCCTAATCCTCCTCCCCATTAACAAAACTAATTGTGCCATACCCATAGTTGCATGTGGAGTAGTTCGATAACCTAAGAAAAATTTACTTATACTAGCAGGAACAGTAGCATGCGAGGCTTGTCGACATTTCATAGTATGCTTAAACGTCTGGACAAATGTTTCAGCCTCCCCATTTGTGGTAGGATGATACGATGCAGAAAAGGTGTGTAGAATGCTATTTACATCCTAAAAATCTTTAAATTCCTGAGAAGAAAACTGAAAACCATTATCAGATACTATGCTCTATGGCAGACCATGGGTGGCAAAAAGTGGCATTAGTGCTTTGATAGTTCAAAGTGAGGTAGTTAACTGCATTGGAATGATCTCTGGCCATTTACTGTAAGCATTGACAACAATTAAGTAAGAATGCCAAGAAATGGGCCAGTAAAATCAATGTGTAGCCATTGCCAAGCATGTCTAGGATATTCCCAGGGGTGCAAACGTGCTGGAGTGGGATTATTTTGATTGATGGAACAAGTCAAACATTTCTGAACAGTCATTTCAATGTCCTTGTCCATTCCCGGCCACTACATGTAACTTCTAGCTATTTCTTTAGATCTTACAATGTCCTGGTGATCCTCATGTAGATCAGTGAGTACCTGTTTCCTAAGCTGCTTAGGAACAACAACTCTGGCCCCACATAATATGCAATCCTGTTCCGCACTAAGTTCAGACCATATTGCCACATATGATTTACATTCTGTCTGAGTCATTGTAGAGCCTCGACCAGTAAGTATATGCTGAAGTATCTTGGACAATATTGGATCCTGTTTTGTGCTTTTAGATATATGTTTAGCTGTGATAGGTAAGTTGTAGCTATCTAGCAAAAGAATACTGACATCATGATCTGTAGAAGGTTTGTCTACGGGTAAGCGAGATAGTACATCTGCATTTCCTATCTTGGTAATAGACTTGTACTCTAATGTATAATTATAAGCTGCCACAATGATAGCCCACCTTTGTAGTCGTGCAGCGACTAGTGTAGGTAAACCTGCTTTATGACCTAAAATGGCTAATAATGCTTTGTGGTCAGTGACTAACTTAAATTCCTTCCTGCTATATAGGTATATGTGGAATTTCTTTGCAGCAAACTCTAGTGCAAGACCTTCCTTTATAATCTGTGAATAGTTTCTTTCTGCCTTATTCAACAATCTAGATGCATAAGCAATTGGCCTTTCTGTGCCATCGGGCATTACATGAGCTAAAATTGTACCTATATGCCTACCTGCGAGGCGTCACACTAGTTTTACCAGCAAATCCATTCTGAAATGCGTCAAGTCTTTGGAGAAGTTATTTTTGCTTTTATCTTCTCAAATGACTGCTGTCAGTCCACTGACCAATGTCATGCTACGTCTTTGTTTAACAGTCGATATAGTAGTTCTGCTAGGGTAACTAAGTCTTTTATGAACTTTCTGTAAAAGGTCACAAGTCCAAAAAATGACTTTAGCTCCTTGACATTTTCAGGTACTTTTGCTGACTGTACTGCCCTGACTTTGTCATCTGTCTTGTGAATACCCTGGTAATTTAGTTTGAACCCTAAATATTCAATTGCTGAAACTTTAAAATGACATTTGCTCTTTTTTATTTTCATTCCATTTTCTTGGATGTGTTTCAATACTGCTACTAGTCTTTCTTAATGTTCTCTCTTGTCCTTTCCTGCTACTTATATGTCATCAACGAAACAAAATACTCCGGGCAATCCATTGAATATCTTATCCATGGCTTGCTGTAATTTTGCGGGACTGCTGGCTACTCCATGTGGTAGTCTTTTGGGACGAAATAACCTTAAATGAGTATTTATTGTACAACATTCTTGTGACTTGTCATCCATGACACTGCTGAAAGGCATGTTTTAGGTAAATTTTTGAGAAGACCTTACATTATCCTAGGGCTGCAAACATGTTTGTAGGGCTGGGTAGAGGGTATTGGGCTATTTATAATCTCCACACAACCGGACACCTTTATCTTATTTTTCTACTGGAACTAAAGGGGTTCCCCAGTCTGAACACATTACTCTCTCCCATGTGTCTTCTGTTTTTAACATTATAATTTCCTGTTCAAGTGAGGCCTTTAAAGCAAATTGAATAGGTCTAGCAGCAAAAAATTTGGGTATTGCATCAGATTTCAGAACTAAGGTTGCTATTGTTTTTTACTGTGCCATGTCCTTCTGTAAAAATCTCCTTAAATTCTGAAAACACATCACTCAAAGGGTAAAAGTTTTATGTTCTACTTTCAGAACCTTCAAAATTTCCGACCATTTTAACTGAAAATGTTTCAACCAATCTAAACCCATTAATGTCTGACCTTGACCTTTCACAATGGTGAGGGGCAGGTCCTGTGCTGTCCGCTGATCATACTGAACATTAAACTTGGCTGAACCTACTACCTTGATGTTATGTGCATTGTAATCCCACAGAACTTTACTGCAAGCTTCAATGGACAAGTTAGGTATTTTGCGTGCCACCTGTTCTGACAGCACAGAGACGTCTGCTGCTGTGTCAACTTGCATGACAACTGGCACACCGTTTATGTTTGCTGTAATCATTAATCTCTTGTGTTTGCTACTTATAGAGTTAATTTGAAAAGCAAATTCTCGTTTACTACTCTCTAATTGCTCTGATGGCTCGTCTGACTGACCATTCTGTTGTGTTTCAGGTTTAACTGAGGTATAATTTGTTTCTCTGTTTTGTGGAGCCTACACATATTACTGAAATGACCCTTGCGTCCACAACTGTTACATTTCTTGTCAGTTGCTGAACACTCTGTCCTGTCACTGGGATAATGACCTGCCTTACTACACCTGGAACATGGTTTTGTATTTGTGGATTGTTTACCCTCAGGTTTCCTTTGAGCTGTCGTGTTTTTACCTTGTTGCCATTGCCGTTTACCATACCGGGAGGACACTTTATTAACCTATGAATTATTTTGTGAACCCTCAATGGCTTGAGCTTGAGAATTTGCTGCTTCCAGAATCCTAGCTGTGTTTAAAACCTATCTATTGTTAGGGTTTTCTCCTGAAGCAATTTTTTTTTCTAAGTTCCTGTGAGTTACATTTGGCTATAACCTGATCTATTATGACATCCTCCTTGTTATGGAACTCACAAGTAGAAGCTAACCCTTTCAACTTGGTAATAAAAACATCAACGGGTTTACTTGTATCATGGGTGCACTGGCTAAACCTAAATCTCACATATCTAAAATTAATTTTAGGAGCAAAAGTAGACAATTAAGCAATCAATTGTTTGTTGGTGTTACCTGCAGGTGTGAGGGTTTTATACACCTCCTGTCCCTCTAGACCTGCTACTTGGAGTAGTAGGGCATGCTTCTGCTCAACATAGGCTACTCCTATGGCCTTCAGGTAGATGCCAAATGAATCTATCCACTTATTCCACCTCTGGGCAACAGTGGAAGGTTCCTCTTGTATGGAAAACGCTCATAGTTGTGGTTGACTACTGTGGGCTGGTTACACACTCCTGCCAAAACTTGGTTGGTACCAAATGTGCTGCCTCCTCTGCCTGTTGTGTTTACCACTGGGCACCACTGTTATATATCTTACCTGTTAAAGATAAGTAGATGGTTGTAAAGCTCTATGAAGCTCCATAATTGTGTATGGTGTGTAGTCATTATAATACATATCTCATCATCGTCGCCACTGTTATATCTCTTACCTATTAAAGATAAGTAGATGGTTGTAAAGCTCTATGAAGCTCTATAATTGTGCATGATGTGTAGTCATTATAATACATATCCCATTCTCGTCGTTAATGTTATAGAGATGATATGGGGTGGATATGTATACACAACTGCTTTTATTTCGTCACACCATTTTGTAATAGAGTATAAATTCTAAAACTAAACAAAATATATAAATGACATGAGAACAGTCAATGACACTGGGTAATACTGAAACATTTAATAAAACGATCAAAGCCCTTATATGAAGGATCAAAACTTACTATTTGTAGTTGTCAAACCTAAATAATATATTAAAAAACACTTTCTGAGGTTTCAGTATAATACATAACACTAGCTTTGTGGTGGCGGGCACAACATCAACGAATAGCCTCAATGTATTCCCTGTGTGTCGTAAAAGGCGACTAAAATTGGACAGGGCGGGGGGACTAGGAATCCCTCCCCTGTATCAACCTCCTGCGAGACGTCAGAGAAGAAGGGGAGAATAACTTCTCCCCAAACTCTAGTTTTGGGGTGATTACCTAATTGTGTTTACGGGAGAGCCCAAAGCTCGTATCTTCCCGTCTCCTCATCGGTTCCATTTTATACTTAGTGATACTTATCATACCTGTCCTTAAAACTATTGATTGAGATAGCATTAACTACCTCCTCGCTTAGCCAATTCCAATTATCAACTACTCTCACACTGAAAAAGTATTTCCTTACATCCTGCGAAGAAGTTTTCTTACCAAGCTTCAAACTATGACCTCTAGTTCTAGAGCCAGCCATATCAAAATATCGATCCCTATCCACTCTATCATAACCATGAAGGAATTTAAAGACTGTCACCATATCCCCCCTCACTCTTCTAGCTTCGAGTGATGGTAAGTCTAATTCCCTCAGCCTCTCATCATAACTGAGATTGCATATTTCTGGCACCAGTTTCGTGGCATGTCTTTGAACTTTTTCAAGCTTAGCTATGTGCTTTTTCAAGTGCGGATTCCAAAAGGGGGCTGCATATTCGAGTTTTGGCCTCACATAGGTTACATAAATATTTCTGAACATTTCCTTGTCCATGTGCCTGAAGGCTACTCTTACATTTGATAAGAATGCATATGCTGCCCTTACTAGGCCATTTATATGTATTTCTGGAGACAAATCTGCCACTATGTTTACTCCTAGATCTCTCTCATTTTCTGTCTCTTGAAGTTGTACTCCAGCCACCGAGTAGTCAAGCTTGGGCCTTCTTGCACTTGTACCCATTCTCATTACCTTACATTTTAAAGTATTGAATTTCATTAGCCATTTTTCTGACCACTCATGCAGATTATTTAGATCCTCCTGAAGTTCTCTACCATTGTTCTCGTTTTTTACTTTCTTCACAATCTTTGCATCATCTGCAAACATATTCATGAATGAATTTACAGACTCTAGTAGGTCATTTACATATACAAGGAACAAAAGTGGCCCTAAAACTGAACCCTGTGGAACTCCACTACTAACTCTTCTCCATTCAGACACTGAGTATCTTATTCTAACCCTCTGTTCCCTTCCTTCTAAGTAAGTTTTTATCCATTCCAAAACATTTCCACCTATTCTAGCCATTGATTGCAGCTTCCTAATAAGTCTCCCATGTGGAACAGTGTCAAACGCTTTCTGGAAGTCTAGGAATATGCAATCTGCCCAGCCCTCTCTTTAATGTAAGATTTGGCTTACCTCATCATAAAATTCTAATAAATTTGTTACTGTTGATCTACCTTCTCTGAAGCAATGTTGCCTCACTGACAAAAAGTTGAAGGATTCCAAGTGAAGAGAGATGTTTCCTTAGTAGTTTCTCCATAACTTTGCAAACTATGCTGGTCAAAGAAACTGGTCTATAGTTCAGAGCCGTATCCCTCCTTCCCTTTTTGAAGATAGGTATCACATTTGCTTGTTTCCAGCATCTTGGAATCTCCCCCGACTCCAGTGACTCCTTAAATATGATACTTAGTGCCACTGATATTGCGCTTGCACATTTTTTAACCACATGAGGGGATATGTCATCGGGACCTGTCTAAATGTGCGTGGTTGTAGTACGATAGAGAGCAAAAGATGTGAGATTGGCTATATGTTTGGTAGGAGGAGGATGGATGTATTGGCATTGTGTGAGACGAAGATGAAAGGAAAAGGAGAAGTGCCATTTGGTGATGTGACGGGTAGGGTGTCTGGGGTTGAAAAGGGGAGAGCGAGAGAAGGTGTGGCATTATTGCTGAGTGAATGGATGGTAAATAAGGTAGTAGAATGGAAAGAAGTGTCATCTAGGCTGATGTGGGTGAGGGCTTGGATAGGAAGGGAATGTTGGGCTTTTGTTAGTGCGTATGGGCCAGGATGTGAGAGAAGTGAGGAAGAGCGGGATGAATTCTGGAATGAGTTAACTAGATGTGTGGATGGTCTGAGTAGAAGGAACTATGTAGTTGTGTTGGGTGACTTGAATGCCAGAGTGGGTGATGGAGAGATAGAAGGTGTTGTAGGAAAGTATGGGGTACCAGGTGGGAATGAGAGTGGCGAGAGACTGTTAGATATGTGTGTGGAGCAAGAGTTGGTGATAGGTAATAGTTTATTTAAGAAGAAGTTAATAAATAAGTATTCATGGATGAGAGTGGAAAATGGAAGAGTGAAAGAAAGAGCATTGATGGATTATGTGTTGGTAGCAAAGAGCATGGTTGGTAGAGTGAAAGATGTGCATGCATTCAGGGGTGTGGCTGCTTTGATGTCTGATCATTTTTTGGTTGAAGGAAAAGTGGTAGTAGCAAAAGAGTGGGGAAATAGTGTGGGGGATGTAGAAGGGAAATAGTGAAGGTGGAAGAGTTGAAAAAGCCAGAGAAGAGACAGGAATATCAGGACAGGTTGAGAGTGGCATATGACACGGTGAACGAAAGAGACGTTCGGGAGTTAGGGGAGGAATGGGGGTTGATGAAAGAATGTTTTGTGGGACATGCAAGTGATGTGTGATTACCTAATTGTGTTTATGGGAAAGAGCCCAAAGCTCTTATCTTCCCGTCTCCTCATCGGTTCCATTTTATACTTAGTGATACTTATCATACCTGTCCTTAAAACTATGGATTAAGATAGCATTAACTACCTCCTCACTTGGCCAATTCCAATTATCAACTACTCTTACACTGAAAAAGTATTTCCTTACATCCTGCAAAGAAGTTTTCTTACAAAGCTTCAAACTATGACCTCTAGTTCTAGAGCCAGCCATATCAAAATATCGATCCCTATCCACTCTATCATAACCATGAAGGAATTTAAAGACTGTCACCATATCCCCCCCTCACTCTTCTAGCTTCGAGTGATGGTAAGTCTAATTCCCTCAGCCTCTCATCATAACTGAGATTGCGTATTTCTGGCACCAGTTTCGTGGCATGTCTTTGAACTTTTTCAAGCTTAGCTATGTGCCTTTTCAAGTGCGGATTCCAAAAGGGGGCTGCATATTCGAGTTTTGGCCTCACATAGGTTACATAAATATTTCTGAACATTTCCTTGTCCATGTGCCTGAAGGCTACCCTTACATTTGATAAGAATGCATATGCTGCCCTTACTAGGCCATTTATATGTATTTCTGGAGACAAATCTGCCAGTATGTTTACTCCTAGATCTCTCTCATTTTCTGTCTCTTGAAGTTGTACTCCAGCCACCGAGTAGTCAAGCTTGGGCCTTCTTGCACTTATACCCATTCTCATTACCTTACATTTTGAAGTATTGAATTTCATTAGCCACTTTTCTGACCACTCATGCAGATTATTTAGATCCTCCTGAAGTTCTCTACCATTGTTCTCGTTTTTTACTTTCTTCACAATCTTTGCATCATCTGCAAACATATTCATGAATGAATTTACAGACTCTGGTAGGTCATTTACATATACAAGGAACAAAAATGGCCCTAAAACTGAACCCTGTGGAACTCCACTACTAACTCTTCTCCATTCAGACACTGAGTGTCTTACTCTAACCCTCTGTTCCCTTCCTTCTAAGTAAGTTTTTATCCATTCCAAAACATTTCCACCTATTCTAGCCATTGATTGCAGCTTCCTAATAAGTCTCCCATGTGGAACAGTGTCAAACGCTTTCTGGAAGTCTAGGAATATGCAATCTGCATAGCCCTCTCTTTCCTGTAAGATTTGGCTTACCTCATCATAAAATTCTAATAAGTTTGTTACTGTTGATCTACCTTCTCTGAAGCCATGTTGCCTCACTGACAAAAAGTTGAAGGATTCCAAGTGAAGAGAGATATGTTTCCTTAGTAGTTTCTCCATAACTTTGCAAACTATGCTGGTCAAGGAAACTGGTCTATAGTTCAGAGCCGTATCCCTCCTTCCCTTTTTGAAGATAGGTATCACATTTGCTTGTTTCCAGCATATTGGAATCTCCCCCCACTCCAGTGACTCCTTAAATATGATACTTAGTGCCACTGATATTGTGTTTGCGCATTTTTTAAGCACATGTGTGGAAAGAGGTTTGTTGGAGATGGCATGAGGAGGGGCAGCGAGTGGAGGAATGAAGGGGTGAAAATGAAGGTGGAAGAGAAAAAGAGGGTCTTTGAGGAATGGCTGCAGTGTAAAAGTAGGGAGAAGTATGAACGATATAAGGAGAAAAATGTGGAAACCAAGAGGAATTTAGAGGAAGAGAAGAGGTTGGCAAATGTTAGGTGGGGACAGGAATTTAGTAGGTCATATGAGGAGAATAAAAAGAAGTTTTGGAAAGAAGTGAAGAGAGTAAGGAAGGGTGGATCGAGGATGGAGGAGACAGTGCAAGATGTGAATGGACAGATGTTATGAGGGAACGATGCAAGGAAAAGATGGGCAGAATATTTTGAGTGCTTGCTGAATGTTGAGGAAGATAGAGAGGCAGCTATTGTGGCATTGGGGGGGGGGTTCAAGGGTCAGTAATGGGAGATGAAAATGAGAGACAGATTACAAGAGAGGAGATGAAAAGGGCATTGTATGAAGCGAAAGCAGGTAAAGCACCTGGAATGGATGGTGTGAGAGCAGAGATGTTGGAAGAAGGGGATGTGAGTGCATTGGAATGGTTAGTGAGAGTGTTTAATATATGTTTTATGTTGTCATTGGTGTCAGTGGAATGGGTGATTGCCTGTATAGTGCCCCTATACAAAGGTAAGGGAGGTGTGTATGAATGCAGTAATTTTAGGGGTATCAGTTTGTTGAGTGTGGTAGGAAAAGTGTATGGTAGGATACTCGTTAATAGGATTAGGGATAAGACAGAATATGTGATCGCAGAAGTGCAGAGTGGTTTTAGGAGAGGTAGAGGTTGTATAGATCAGATTTTTATAGTCAGGCAGTTATGTGAGAAATATTTAGCAATGGGTAAGGATGTTTACTTTGCATTTTTGGATCTGGAGAAAGCATATGATAGAGTTGATAGAGAGGCTATGTGGAATGTTTTGAGATTATATGGAATTAATGGTAAATTGTTGCATGCAGTGAAGAGTTTGTATGAGGGCAGTAGAGCTTGTGTTAGGGTAGGGAATGAAGTGAGAGAGTGGTTTCCAGTGAGTGTGGGACTGAGACAGGGATGTGTGATGTCACCATGGCTGTTCAATTTGTATATTGATGGAGTTGTAAGAGAGGTGAATGAGCGAGTGCGTGGTCGAGGTTTGAGAATGGTAGATGGGGATGATAACGAGTGGGAGCTGAATCAAGTGCTGTTTGCAGATGATACTGTGGTGGTGGCAGATTCAGAGGAAAAGCTGTGTCATTTAGTGTCAGGATTTGGAATGGTGTGTGAGAGAAGGAAGTTGCGAGTGAACGTGGGAAAGAGTAAGGTTATGAAGTGTACAGAAATGAGGATGGTGCTGGATTGAATGTTATGTTGAATGGAGAGACACTTGAGGAAGTTAAGCAGTTTAAGTATTTAGGCTCGGTTACAGCTGCAAATGGTAGAGTGGAAGCAGATGTGTGTCATAGAATGAAGAATAAGTGTTGGGTGCACTGAAAGGAGTGATGAAGAATAGAGGGTTGGAAATGAATGTTAAGAAAGTTTTGTATGAGAAAGTGGTTGTGCCATGTGTGATGTATGGATCAGAGTTATTGGGTATGAAAGTAAGTGAGAGACGGAAACTAAATGTGTTTGAGATGAAATGCCTGAGGAGTATCATTAGTGTATCTCGATTGGATAAGGTTAGGAATGAAGTGGTGAGAACAAGAACGGGTGTGAGGAGAGAAATTGCAGGCAGAGTAGATATGAATGTTCTGAGATGGATTGGCCATGTGGAAAGGATGGATGATGAAAGGCTGCTGAAAAAGGTGATGAATGCAAGAGTTGATGGGAGAAATGCTAGAGGGAGGCCTAGGTTTGGATGGATGGATGGAGTAAGGAGAGCCCTGCATGATAGGAGGATGGATGTGAGGGAAGTAAGCGAGTATGCTAGGAATAGGAATGAGTGGCGAGCGATTGTGATGCAGCTCTGATGGGCATCTGCTGTTACCACGGGGCTGCATCTTACAGAGGTAGCCCTGTGGTTGGGGCATTAGGAGGAGTTGGCAGTTGTGAAGCGATACAGGCTGGAAGAGCCAAGAGGATGGGCTGTGGCACTCCAGCAGTGCCATCTGAACGGTTGCTAGCTCCCACGTCATTGCCCATAGAGCAAAGTAATCCCCTTATTGTTTTCCTTTCTTGATGTCGGCTACCCTCCAAGTAAAAGAGGAAACAGCCAAGGTAGATAGATAGAAACTAGCTAAAGGGGTAGCTAAGACACAACAAAAATATGCAGGTCTCTCTACACCATCAATACAATGATATAGCACCACACCAATGCTGCAGGAAGTACTGTCTGCAGATATAGTTATAGGTAATGAGTAGTCAAATTGAACTAACAATGTAGAATTTCCTTAGATTTCTCAAATGCACCTTGCTATTCTTTACCCCAGACCCACTTTTCATTGGCTCGTAATAACTTATTTAGGGGTTCTATGAAAGTGGCAGCTTTAGGGAGAAATTTCTTATAAAAACTCAGTAGGCCTAGATACGCTTTCAGCTGTGTTACATATTTTGGACTAGGGGCAGTCTTAATAGCATCTAGCTTTTTCTCATTAGATACTCTGCTTCCTGGGTCAACCAAGTGCATTTATCCTTACTTAGCTTAAATCCTGCATCATTTAATTTCTGAAAAGCCAATCTGACTTTAGCTACATGTTCGTCTTTATTATTTCTAGAAAATAAGATATCATCTAGGAAAATAGCCACTCCCGGAATCCTACCAAGCACAGACTCTATAGTTTGCTGAAAAATACCTGGAGAAGAGGCAATACCATAATACAACCTGTTATACCTAAATAACCCATGATGTGTGTTAGTAGTCAAATCTTTAGATTCATCATCCACACTCAGTTGCATATATGCTTGTGACATGTCCAACTTAGAGAAATATTTACCCCCAGAAATAGATTCTAGCAATTCTTCTAACTTTGGCAAGGGATACTTATCTAAAATTAGGAGTTTCTTACAGGTAAAACAATAGTCACTACATAGTTGGACTGTTTTATTAGTTTCAGAAATGGAACTACTGGAGCAACCCACTCTGAATATTTCACAGGCTCAGTAATGTCCTCTTTCAAAAGTCTATCTAGTTTGGTATCAACCTTTTCTCTGAAAGCATGGAAAGTCATTCTAGGTATACAATATTTAGGAAAAACCTCAGGAGATATCTCAATACTTTTACCCCTTTCAGGTATTCAACTGACGATTCATCAAAAAGATCATGAAGCTCATGCAGAAAAAAAACTTTCTGTGGCATTAGCTAAATTTTGAATATGTAAATTAGGGTTAGGAGAGACTACTTCATCCACAGAAATACCTAAAGATTTAATCCAGTCACGACCGAGAAGGGTAGGACTATTTTAGTCCATTACGATCAATGACATCTCTTTTGCGTTAGATTTATCGTCTAATGACACTGATTCAATTGCCTCACCTCAGACAGGAATATGTATTCCACCATACTTCTTTAGTACAGTATTAGAAATGTTTAAATTGGAAGAATTAGAAAAAGTTTTCTCAAAAACTGATTGTGATATAGAACTCCTGGCAGCACCAGTATCTAGCTCAAAAGGAACTTTAACACCATCAGCATTGTCTGCTTATCTTTAGCGGAACACACACTGGCTATGTGGCCAACCCTTTTACACTAATGACACTTTGCTTTTTTAAAAAGGCAGTCCCACCTCCAATGTTCCTTACTACATCCTGAACATGGCTTAATATAAGAATTACTCTTACTAGATCTATTAGGGATGTGAATTTCTTTCCTCTCTGATTATTGGGTCTAGAATCACCAAAATTAGAAGTACCGGTATTTTGTGATTTACTCTTGATACTGTGTACAGACTGGGTTGCTGGGAGAACCACCAAAAGCATTAATATCCTGTGCCACAGCCTCTCTAGCTGAAGCTAGTTCAACAGCAATAGTAAATGTCAGGTCCTTTGTAGTTAATAAAGCTTTCTGGGTCGCTTCATCCCT
Source organism: Halocaridina rubra (assembly GCA_037179515.1). NCBI lineage: Eukaryota > Metazoa > Arthropoda > Malacostraca > Decapoda > Atyidae > Halocaridina > Halocaridina rubra. The sequence continues at coordinate 25,108 of JAXCGZ010023515.1, forward strand.
TAACCCCATCACAAAATGGTCACAAAGCATTTCATCTAAATTAGAACCAAATTCCAAGTCCTAGCACAAGCTTTAATACCTGCCACATAATTGGATATACTCTCACCTGCCTCCTGCTTCCAACCATAAAACTTAAATCTCTCATAAATGACCACAACCTGTGGGTGAAATGCGATTTCAGTACCGTAACCAATTCATCGCAAGTGCAATCTTCTGGTTTCCTAGTAGAAACTAGGTCCTTGACTAGGCTATAGGTCTTTGGACCAAACTTTTCTCTGGTCTTTAACAGACTTTGCCTTAAAAACAATTCCACTCAAGTAGAATAAGTTTCAAAATCCTCATCTGCTTCTTTAAACTCTCTAATACTTCCTATCACTGCCATACTGACTTACCAAAAATCATAAAATAGCAAAAAACAAATCAATGTGGTGCAATTTTGCTAGAAAATTACGAGAGTTCAGTCTTAAAATACATAGGCTTAGTCTAACATACCGAGGTGCAAATGAAATTGTATATAGGCCTAGGTAAATAGGTAAATGGTCTAGCCTCCTTTTAGGACAGTAGATTATCATAAGAAATGCTTAGGACAGGCTAATGATGATCCCATCCTCATCATCAAAAATATGTTATAACCCCATGGGAAAACATATGCAATTATACATCTCATAAATAAGCAGCCTAACTTAGAAATATTCAACTCACCAAATTACCATATGGTACCGTAAAGTGAATGGTTAGGTGCCGGCAAATAGGTTAGGTACATATTTACAAGGAAAAACCCATAACGCAACAAATTCCTAGACACCAATGCTATTAAATATTAGTATATATAAATAGGACCTATTAAGCAAAACCAGAGAAATAACTTCCCCTAAATGTAGTAGATATTCAAAACCATCTCTGCTCTGGTCGCTAAGCAGATGATAGGAAACCTTTTCTCCTGGATCAAGCTGAGTCTACAAAACTGTAGCGCTCGAGTCAAAATTCAAGGGCATTGTTCCACCTATAAAGTCCATGAAAACGAGACCCCCCAAAGTGGAATTCCCTGCTCCTTCCTCTTCAACTGTCTAATGGAGAAAATCATGGACACTGCACTACCATCTGGAGCTAAGATCTTCAGTTATGCTGACGACTTTGCCCTCTTCACAAGAGGCGACAGAAATTTAAGCAAGACCCAGTGCTGCCTCACCTATATTTACAAAGCCTCCATCTCCCTCGGCTTAAAGATAAACACCCTTAAAACCAAGGCGCTCCCCATCCACAAATGGAGACCAGACACTAGATTGGTCATAGGCAATGAGCCTGTGGACTGGCTTACCAAGCACCTATACCTGGGTGTATACATCGATAGCTGACTAACCTTCGGACCCAATTGCGTAACAAATGTAAACTGCGCCAAACCGACCTTTGGCAGATGTCGGACCTTTTCGACAGCGCATCCTTCAGTCTCCTTATAGCCTTCTATGTGCAAGCCATACGAAGCCTTGTAGACATGCATGTCCCACCCTTTGGCTACTAAAAGACTAACACTGGGACAGAATAGAAGTAATACAAAATACTGCCATGCAGACCATACTAGGAGTCCGAATGGGGACCAAGAGAGATCATCTCCAACTGGAATCCAACCTCATGCCACTTAAACATAGATCTCTACAAAAATTAACCCTCTCATTGGTCAAAACCACCATGGCTCAATGTCCCTGCCTTGCCGGCTCCAACTTCCGGTGGCCCTCGATCACTACCTGGACGTCCCTGCAAGAACCTGGGCATCCAAGGTCTGTACCAGCCTGCAAGCATTACCAGTCACTGAAGACATCCTAGCCAAGATCCAGGACACTCCGCTCCCTGACTACCGATGCCCTCCTCCATTGGATTACCAGCCGCTCGACTTAAAAATCGAGTTGCCAGACAACCCCAAAAGCTCAGTGAACCCGCTTGTCCTTAAAAACACATACAAGGACAAAATTCAGAGCTGGAGCAGGCCAAACTCCCAAATCTTCTACACTGACAGCTCAGTCAATCAAGAAACTTCACCACCAAAGACCACGTCTAATCCTGGAGGCTGTCGAACTTCTGCTCCTCGCTCCAAACTGAGCTGGTTGCCATACCCAATGCCCTCAGTTTTTTCTCCCAGCAAAGAACTGACCATGCCCTTATTCTCTCTGACTCTAAAGGTGCCCTACAGGCCATCAAGAAGGCCCTCCCCAAAAATAATGTGAGAATTACTACCAGCATTCTTCACCTTAATCATAGGGCAGTCTGCATTGGAAGAGCCATCACTCTTGCTTGGATTCCCAGCCATGTCTGCATCAAGTGTGGTACAAAGCCACCACCAATCTCCAGTGCAGCACCCTGCCCAAGAGCCACCTCAGAAGCACAGCAGTCAACTTGCACCATCTGAGACTTGGTTATAAGTGTACATGAGAAATAGTGGAAGATGTCATTAGGGAGTGCACCTTCTGTCAAAAAGCCTTGCCGCATTCACTGCTCCACTACATCATCGAATGTGAAAGTCTTTTCTGAAATTCGATGGAAGACTATTGCCCTGGTATCACCTGGCATGGATCCCAGCGCCCTTCATGTTGCTAGCTCCATAATCAGAATAGCAATAATGAACTTCATGGACAACCTACTGAACATCATCAGTCAGTAGCCTCCTCCTAGATAACCAGGCAACAACTCATGCTCTTTGTCAAGACATGAGCTCATGAGGTTGAAAACCTGTTCCTCAGCCTCTCCAGCATGAGCCCAACACACGCTGGTGTGGTTCCAAAAGGAAGCCTTGTCCTTGCTGGTCATCAGCAAGACCCCTTCGTTTTATTAATTTTTCTCTTTTGTATTTTGTTCATCCATTTATTTTTCATTTTTATATATTCATAAATTTGTTTCTGTCTAGTTTCTTTTGCCCTTCCTACCTGGTGGTCCTCTATGGGTTTAATGCGTGCACGCCGTGCCATCACCTCTTCCTTTTTCACCCCTATCCTATCTTGATTTTCCCATTCCTCTCTACAAGGCACCTCAAAAATTGAAGGAGACTATTAATTCTGAGCAGCACACCTTTGTTCCCTATTTTTTTACAGATTTATTCTAGATCCAGACGATCTCACTTGTGGTCCCACCAAGGCCAGGCCACCCTCAGGGGTGGATATCGATAACGAGCAATTTAAGACCGGGAACTCCAATATCACATCAATAACACAAAGTTAAGCACCCAGCTCCGAACGTGTAAAACGAGGTTCTTAATATATAGAAAACGAGGTACAATACTGTATTTATCTATTTAGGTATATATTGTATAAAATGGTAAATACATTTAAGCACAGATATGAACAAGCTGTATTATTATTATTATTATTATTATTGTTTTATTATTATTATTATTATTATTATTATTATTATTATTATTATTATTATTATTTATTATTTATTATTATTATTATTATTATTATTATTATTATTATTATTATTATTATTATTATTATTATTATTATCATTATTATTATTGTTATTATTATTATTATTATTATTATTATTATTATTATTATTATTATTATTGTTATTATTATTATTATAGAGAAATTAAAGAATTTACTGGAAATAATCAACTTATTTACTTTCCAAGTTACTACAGACAAGGAAATGCTCTTCCTGGAAAATCTTCACGTGCTCACGCTGCAACTCGAAAAGTTCTTCTGTGGTGAGTTCTTGTCTGTGGTCCACCACCAGTTCCTCCACATCCTCCTCGTTGACCTCCAAGCCCAAACATTTGCCCTTGACTACAATCTCGTTCACTACAATGCCAATTGTCTCCTCCTGGACATCCTCGAAGTCTCTATCAGCCACACAACCTGGCCAAAGTTTCCTCAAGGTGGATTGCAATGTGTGATAAGGGACCTCCTTTCATGCATTGTCAATGATGCGTTTGCAGTGGAGGATACTGAAGTGGTTTCTCCAGAATTCATATAGATTCAAATCCGTGTCATTGGTGACCTGGAATTACTTGGAAAAAATGCCCTTTATATAGTTTCTTAAAATTAGAAATGACTTGCTGGTCCATGGGCTGGAGGAGAGGAGTGGTGTTAGGATGTAGAAATTTGACTTTTATGAAATCGTATTTGATATCAAGGCCTCCTTCCAAACCTGGAGCGTTGTCCATTATCATAAGACACTTAAGGGGCAAACCTTTTTCCTCAAGACGTTTCTTGACAGCTGGTGCAAAAACTTCAGTTAACCCTTCTATAAAAAGGTTATGTGTTACCCAAGCCTTACTATTTGTCCTCCACATTACCGAAAGTTTAGCCTTCAACACATTATTGCAGCTGAAAAAGCGCGGATTTTCAGGATGGTAGACTAAAAAAGGCTAGTCTTGCAATCCCCACCTGCATTAGCACAAAATAAAAGTGTACTCCTGTCCTTCATTGGTTTGTGGCCAGACAGTGCCCTCTCCTCTTGTGCCATGCAGGTCCTTCTAGGCATTTTTTTTTTCCCAAAACAGTCCTGTTTCATCAAAGTTAAAAACTTTTTGCGATAGGTAAGCTTCACTTTCGATTAATTTAGGAACTTCCACAACATAGTCAACCGCTGCCTTTTTGCCCAAATTAGCTGTCTCTCCATGCCTAAAAACATAATGAATTCTAGTTTGCTGAAAAATTTTCAAACCAGCCTCTTCTTGTTTTAAATTCGTTACCTTTAGTACCACTTAAACTCGGATTTTTCGCTACTAAATCTCAGTGTAACTGTAGAGCCTTCGCACATATTTTAGACTCCAGCAAGCACTTTCTCATTTATGCACATTAACAATAATTTTTCTACCTCTTATATTACTTGAGACCTTTCCTTCGCTAATATCGTCACTCCTTTAGCCACGTTAGCCACCTTTATTGTATCTTTATT
>JAXCGZ010023515.1:35000-36751 GCA_037179515.1 Halocaridina rubra
ATTGAAGACATTCTTCCTGAGAGTAGAGGCACTGAGGACATGAGGAGGAACTATCAGAAAGGAGATTACATCAAAATGAATGAGCTTTTTGCAGTTATTGACTGGAGAACCTTATTTTACAACAAATCTGTACAAGAAATGTATGACATCTTTTGTGAGAAATATGGGAAGATAGTAGATTGCTGCATACCTGTCACCAAAGTAGGTGTAATTCATGCCAGAGAGAAATGGTTCGATAATGGGTGTAAAAGAGCTAAGGAGTGGAGAGACAAATGCTGGAAAAGGTATAGGAGGAGAAAAAACATAAATGCCTGGCAAACCTACAAAAGAGCAAGAAATGACTACCTAAGTAAAAGGAGAGAGGCAGAGAAAGATTATGAGAGGGACATCACCAGGAAGGCTAAAGAAAATCCCAAGCTTTTCCACAGCTTTATCAGAGGAAAACTGAAGGTAAAAGAACAGGTTTTAAGGCTAAAGAGAGCGGATGGAAGCATCACTGAGACGGACGAAGAGATCTGCAAAGAATTGAACAAGGAGTTTCAGTCAGTATTTACAGTAGAAAATACCCCACCCCCTCAGATTGCAGTGATAGAAGCTCAAGGGCCGGTATTAGAGAACATCAACCTTACAGCCACAGAGGTATGCAAAGCGCTGATGGATTTAGATGTTCATAAAGCTACAGGTCCTGATGACATATCCCCTCATGTGCTTAAAAAATGCGCAAACACAATATCAGTGGCACTAAGTATCATATTTAAGGAGTCATTGGAGTCAGGGGAGATTCCAAGATGCTGGAAACAAGCAAATGTGATACCTATCTTCAAAAAGGGAAGGAGGGATACGGCTCTGAACTATAGACCAGTTTCCTTGACCAGCATAGTTTGCAAACTTATGGAGAAACTACTAAGGAAACATATCTCTCTTCACTTGGAATCCTTCAACTTTTTGTCAGTGAGGCAACATGGCTTCAGAGAAGGAAGATCAACAGTAACAAACTTATTAGAATTTTATGATGAGGTAAGCCAAATCTTACAGGAAAGAGAGGGCTGGGCAGATTGCATATTCCTAGACTTCCAGAAAGCGTTTGACACTGTTCCACATGGGAGACTTATTAAGAAGCTGCAATCAATGGCTAGAATAGGTGGAAATGTCTTGGAATGGATAAAAACTTACTTAGAAGGAAGGGAACAGAGGGTTAGAGTAAGACACTCAGTGTCTGAATGGAGAAGAGTTAGTAGTGGAGTCCCACAGGGTTCAGTTTTAGGGCCACTTTTGTTCCTTGTATATGTAAATGACCTACCAGAGTCTGTAAATTCATTCATGAATATGTTTGCAGATGATGCAAAGATTGTGAAGAAAGTAAAAAACGAGAAAAATGGTAGAGAACTTCAGGAGGATCTAAATAATATGCATGAGTGGTCAGAAAAGTGGCTAATGAAATTCAATACCTCAAAATGTAAGGTAATGAGAATGGGTACAAGTGCAAGAAGGCCCAAGCTTGACTACTCGGTGGCTGGAGTACAACTTCAAGAGACAGAAAATGAGAGAGATCTAGGAGTAAACATACTGGCAGATTTGTCTCCAGAAATACATATAAATGGCGTAGTAAGGGCAGCATATGCATTCTTATCAAATGTAAGGGTAGCCTTCAGGCACATGGACAAGGAAATGTTCAGAAATATTTATGTAACCTATGTGAGGCCAAAACTCGAATATGCAGCCCCCTTTTGGAATCCGCACTTGAAAAAGCA